>JABFOV010006919.1:0-10061 GCA_022817685.1 Aradophagus sp. ZL-2020
GTCTTGAGGACGGAGTCGAGCGGCAGTTGACACCCCCCACGCCCCCGCCGAGAAGGAACACGAGCGCAACTGCGACCGCGGCCACCGCCATCCTCGCGGTCGCGACCTCGACCAGCCTCGCAAATGTTAAGACCATCGCGACGGCGGTCTGCACCAGCGCTAATTCCTCGACCACGGCGACCAGCCCCAGTCCCGCTTCCTCCTCATACGAAGCCCGGATGGCTCGTTACGACTCCTACGTCAACAGAGGATGCTGCATCGATTGCGCTATCTGGATGAGCAACAACGGTAGGCTTCTACTATCACGACTCATCCGCTCCAAACAATTTCATTTAGTCATTCAGTAGTCCCAACGCTACCTTTACAGACGTCATTAAATACACCATCAGTCAGAGTCGCGCTGGTCAATGCGCTCGCCTTGCAGAAATAAAGTTGTACCTTGTTTTGTAGCTTTTCGAGAGCCATACCGAACGTCAAGGGTCTTTGAGTCCTCTTTTTTAATACTTTCGAGAGGTTTATTTCTGCAACGATTCTTTCCGTAATCTAGATTTTGTATCATTTCATGAAATATCATTTGCAAATTCATTTGAACGAAACTTCATTGAAACTTTAGTTAGAAAAGTCAATTAAGTAATTAAGTAATGTGTGAATTGTAT
This sequence comes from Aradophagus sp. ZL-2020, assembly GCA_022817685.1. Taxonomy (NCBI): domain Eukaryota; kingdom Metazoa; phylum Arthropoda; class Insecta; order Hymenoptera; family Scelionidae; genus Aradophagus; species Aradophagus sp. ZL-2020. The sequence goes on from JABFOV010006919.1 coordinate 657, forward strand.
AGCATATTGCGATACCTCGGTGGAAGACTGTGGCATTTTAATTGTTGCTATTGGACAAGAACATAAATGTAACTATTGTTCATTCTTTCAAATTTAAATTAAAGCATTTGTCATATATCTTCATGTCACATTCTTCCACGTGGGTAACAATTTAAAGATGACTAATTATTATTGATACGACTTGTAAATCATTAATCGTCAAGACTGAAACTACACGAAATCATCAAGTTGTGCAACGACATTCAAGTGTCTAAGTATCTGTAAGTCTGAAATGTGTCGCCGTCTAGCCGTAGATGACGATGCGGAGGGCGATGACGATAAGGATGAGGATATGTTGGATAACGCGGATGAGCGCGAAGAGGACACGTCGGCGGAGAGCGTGTCGAGCGGCTCGGTGAAAAGGTCTCAGCAGCGGTGGCAGCAGCGGCGAATCGGCGGCAGTTGGGTCCACCGTGCCGAGCGGTTTGCGGGCCGATTGTCACGCAGAAGACGGCGTCGACGTTCGAGCGATAGCAACGACCGCCACGGCGTCGGGATCGGCGTGCTGCCGGGTTCCGGGGCCGCCGAGAGCCGCAGCGGCTCGCTCATCAGGGGCACGCGCACCGTCGCCAATGGCCTCAAAATGACCCAAAACCAGGCCATCGCCGTCGCCGGCTTCTTGGCCGACGTCGACGCTCGACAGTGGCAGGTCTGCGAGTCTTGCTTCTCGCACAGAGCTTCTTTCCATGGCAGAGGTGACGCTACTCTTCGAGGACTTCGTCATTTTCGTTTACTCCCACTTAGAAAGAGAAAATGTAGCTAGTAATTGAAAACCAGATTGCACGGAAATGAAAGAGGAGAGTCAAACTATGAATCATTTCATTTTTTTATGATAAATACATTGTGTGAGAAAAATGGAAAGTTGGTAACTTTTGATGAGTGAATCTTGAGCTGGAGGTGGAACCAAGAGTCAAAAATCCTTACGTTGAAAGTCGTAAACTTTCTATTAGTATTATACGCTTTCTTTGTAATAAGTACAGAGAATGTACTGTTGTTTAGATTCCATAGACGAAAAGTTGTACTTTTTGGTCCTAGAATGAAAAAATAAATTATAAAATGAATCCGTGCATAGAAAGATAAACTTTTTGCTGTGGAATAAAAAAAAAACAATGCTTTCTGTCTATTCAACAGAACAGAAAAGTTGTACTAGTGAAGAAATAGTATTATATAAAGCATATACTTTTTGTCGATCTTACTTTGTCGCAAATTGAAATGACATTTAAGCTCCTCTACATTCATGCTGTTCAATCCATTTGTCAATTACTTAAATAGTCAATACATCCTTAAAACGTTCGAGGAAACAATTCTCGGGTGACAAGATTCGTTTTAGTGTAGGAACCATTATTATTTGTATATGTTTCTTGATTTTTAAGGTGCATTTTCTGTTGGAGTTATTTTACTATATTATACTTATTTATATTTTGTGTTTTTTAGTTATTATAGTCAATCATTTGAAGACTTATCAACTTATCAACAATTCATATAGAAATATCTTTTTTATTTTATTAGCTTTGCAGGACATATGATTTTTAATTGACAATGACGATAATCTTGTTTCAAAAAGCAAATGGAAAATATTAATGGAAAAATTAAACTGAATTCGATTTGTAAGACTATTGTTGTAAAGCAGGTACAGAGTAAGAGAAAGCACAGCATAGAATTAGAAAAAAAAATCAAGTTGTTTTTATAAAAGCTTTTGTCAATTGTCGGTGCCTACAGCTTAATTTTTACTGCTGTTTCCAGTGCTTACAAATAAAAGTAATTAACGCATTGGATTATTTGTATAACAGTCAACTGTATCACACAGCTTAAAGCATGCACGCTTTGATTTTGACGAATTTTACAGTTGCATCGTTTGATTAACCCATGATTAACGACCAAACGAACATATGCCTTTGCACAAACAATTATCACAATGAAGGTATCATTCTAACGTATATTTATGCTTTTCACAGTTTCTTGGGCTGGGGAAAGCAACGGGAGCGCTGGCGCTGAACGTTTGTCCCACAGTTTACCTGGAAGCCCCGCTGATCGAAGATCCAATTTTGAAGTTATTGGAAGTGCCGAAAGCTTGGTTGGTCGTGTAAGTCTGATCTTATTTCCCTTCATAGATTAGAATTAAATGCAGTATAAGAATCGTAAAAATATCATTCTGCATGATTAAAATTTATTATGTTATTAATTTTTAGGTGCTGGTGGAGCAAGGATTGGGTAAATATTGTGACCCTGACTTTGTAAGGTACACATCCAACGAAATGCAAGAAGCATTAGACATGACTCGCGAAGAAATGGACCAGGCTGCACATCAGTTGTTGCTTCAAGAAAGAAGAGGTCAGCCATTAACGTATCAACTACAACAAATCGTTGATAATGAGCAGTGGGACCAGCAAATCCCAACCCAGCAGGATCGAACTGGCATGGGCTATCAACCACTGCGAGATCAACAACGTCAACAGTTCCCTTATCGTCGACTAACTCATCCCCCACCGTCACAACCGCAGCAGCAGCCACAAGAAAAACCACCTTCCTAATGTTTGAAAATCCAATTGTGAGTATTACTTAAATTTAATCAATCAGTAAAGTGACGCTGTGTTTATTTTAACGTCAAGTGAGCGTTCTGGTCCTAACACTGTAGGAATATATGAAAGTCGAGTATTAAAAAGGCAAAGTCAGATTATAAAGAGTTAGAGATATTTTTCTATATATCATCTAATGTTGTAGAATGCACATAATAATGAATTGCAGAAATTGGACATTGGATATGGGAGCTCGTGGTACCAGCGAAAGTTGAACCCGAGTCGTCCAGCTGGCAAACTGAATCGAAAAATAGACTCCTCGTAAGAGGGTCATCGATTCGCCCGTGGACCAATCACAATATCGTCCTCATCCTCACTCATTGTAGATGACGCGCCGCATAGAAATCGGCGAGAAAGCACCGAACGCCAAGTCGTTAGGGCTGTGTGAATCTTCACTTTATTAAATTTAAATCGTCCCATATTACCCGTAAATTTAAAAGTGTAAGAATGCAATTTGTACAAACGACTTACGCAGTCTTTGCAGCTGACATTTCCCCAAAAACGAGTATGTAATAGATCTTGTGTGGAGGACGTGCGTTTTGTGATAACTTACGCACATTTACACAACCACACGCACACGTGCACACAATACATTCGGTGAATTTGTAAAAAATATGACAAAGTTTATATAAAGTGTGACAAGTGTATACATAGCAAATAATTTACTTGCTTTAATGTTTGCAAGACACCTTGTTATATAGGAATGGAGAAATGAGGCAGCAGGTCTGCGAGTGAATTCGAGTTCAAGACCTGATGTCTTGTTTGCGAATACCCTATCAGTAAATAACATTAGATAAAAAATATTAGGTAATTTTATTTACTGATTAAGACCAGCAGAATCCATTAGTGACGCTGAAGGAGCACTGACATGGCAGTCATTAAACCATAGGAAACATTTACATACAACATCATTATTCAATTAGCTAACATTTGAGATGCTTTATGTTTTATTATAATTGCCAAAAGTCGATTTACTACTTGAGTAATATCATTTTCAATTGTAGGTGTCACAACATAGTACACTAGAAAGAAATCTTGGCTTAATGGCATTCATAATTTTAATTCCAAAGAAATCTGATGCTGTGACATATTATTCTGCTAGTCCTAACAGGGTAAAGTGTAGAAAGAAAAAGGAAGCGACAATTGCAGTCGACGTTGTCATCGCCGTCTTCGTTTATGATTAACGTTGCTCCTCCGTCGATGATTTAGACATGAAATAACACAAGTGCCTACATTTTAATGAACTTCGTTTGGACCAACCGTCACCTGTCAATTAGAAGTCGCAGGATTGAGTTGTAGTCGACGTGCGCAAAGTTAACAAAACCGAAGAATGATTAACAAGAATGACAGGAGAAAAAAGTGTTAAACGAAGGACCCGAATAACCCCGCTTTTTGTTTGAAACGGGTGTGATAACGCTTGTTGTCCAAATGAGAGAAAGTTGAAACAAATCTAGGTGAAAAAGAAGAGATAAAAAGGGATCTAAAATAAGGAAACGTATCGGTGTACCGAAATTTCAATAGCGAATTTATATGATGAAGTGATATAGCATTACTCATGAAAATTAAGTTGTACCTAGATACCGAAATTGCGTTGGTCTGTTTTCATATTGCTAAATACCTATTTATTGTTAGGAGCATTGCATTATATTTATACCGTAATCTTGAATTTAAGACAACGTTGAAATATTGGATAAAGTTTATAAATATAACGATTTTCTAAGCCGTTCATTTTACAACAATCGAGAGACGCACAGTTTTATAAAAGCGACGTAATATTGAAAAGGGACAAAAAGTGTTACAAGACCTCGTGTCGTGGATTTACCTTTTCTCGAACAATTTTACAAAATATATTTCCGTATCTTGAAAAGAAAAAGAAAAAAAAAGACGAAAAAAAAGAAAAAATTACGAAAAGAAAAAAAAAATTTAACCATCGTCGTGTTTGACGCGCGTGTATGAACGTAGATGAAACTTTTATTATACACAATTGTAAATGGAGACTGATTCGTGACGTATATTATATTTCTCTATTATACAACATTCATGTGCGAGTGTGCGCCAAGATTTTCCTATTTATAAAAATGATTGGTTTTTCATTGTGGCGTCTTGCGTTCGAATGCGCATGCGCGTTTTGTTTTGACTTAATAAAAAAAATTTAAAAGCAATTGTAAAAACAATTAAACGACTGTACAGTAGCTGAATCAACGGTCTTCGTTCTAATAGTCGCCTGCGCATTTGAGTGTCGCGACGCTGAAATTGGTATGTCCCATCACAGATAATAAGAAATATTTAAACTGTTATTATTAATATATATTATAAAAGTTGTGTGATGTACATATAATAAAGAAAAAAAATTAAATATAAAAAAAGAGAAAAAGAAATGTGACATCTACTATTGCAAATAAACTGAGAGATGCGCGACTCAATGAGGAGTGTGTGTTCATAATATATACAATGATCGAGTCTTCGAATTTGTAATCGTGAAGAGGGCAAGCGCGCAAGAGAGTTAATAGTCAAATCGTTGTATAATTGTATATGTACAATAATTTTACTATTCCTACTTATATACACATTCAAACTGTTCACTATAGAGATTTTTCTTTTCAACAGTAAAAGAAAACTAGATCTTGTAATACATGTATAGTAGACAAAGAAGTTTAAAAAAGTCCTTTTATACTAATGTAAAGAACAAATTAAAAAAAGAACCAAAAAAAAAGAAAAAAAGGGAAAGAAAAGACCGATTAAGAATTTGTACTAAAATACAAACCCCTTAGTGCATAGAACATGACGACTGACGCAACGAGTTGAAAATATGTAATTAGAAAATTAATGGAATGCAATGAAAATGTAAGTACATTTTTGAGATTGCATTGAAAATTCAGAAAAAATAAAAGTTGGGTTTCGGGAAATTGAAGAAATTAAGGAACCAACAAGTACTCTTACATTAATCGACATCAACCTTTTGGTATCGCAACTTTTCTCTTTAAATATCAAACGATTCAACAATAACAATTTTACTCGAATAACTGCCTTGTAATAATAAATTATTAACTGTTCCAAATGTGATTGTGGAGTGTACAATTTTCATTTTCGATATGTGTTTAACTGAAGTGTGACAAAATTGTTCTGATTATTCGTTTTGCGAACATCCTAAATATCTATCATCTGTTTACTTTTTCCTTTCTTTATATCCAATTGCTATTTGCTACTTAAAGGCATGAATTTCGAGATGCATAATTGACGTTCGTTTTTGGTATTGAGAACAATCTCGTGAATGCAAATGAAATTAATCAGTGAGGAACAACGTCTAAAATCACTAAATTTAAAAAAAGTTTATGAGAAAATTGTGTTCCATTAAACGAATCTGATTATAATTATGAAATGATATGAGGTCATTGCGTATTATGAAGCATCGTGTGTCACAGATTTCGCTTAGGATCATTACTTAGTTCAAAATTGTAAAGATTGTTGTTGTTGTTGTTGTTGTTGTTAAAAACATGTGTCAAATTCAAATATATGAATATTTCAAATAAAGGGACATGTTTTCTTATTCAATGAATGAATTAGGAATGAATAGGAGACAAAATGATATGTCAAGGATATGTAAATGATAATATCAAGGATCATCTAAATTGTCATTTATTTAATATATTTTACAAGAAAATTTTTAGTCACGAAATTCAACAAATTTAAATGTTCTAACTGAATTATGTATCACGAATTGCACTCCCATACCACTTGTGAAACGAAAGTCTTATTTAGGTTTATCGAATCATAGTGTTTCACTTATAAGAAGAACGAAGATTCAGCTTGCCAATATTTGCAATATTTTTCAGTATGTTCAGTTCAACTGTCAAAATGAAACACGTGAAAGGCACGTGAGAGCGAGATGATAAAAAATTTGGTCGCCATGAACAACCACGGTTTTGCATCACAACTCAATCGATAATTGCATCTCTTTGTCATGTTTTCAAAGAATATAAGTTCAAAATTGATCAATCAACTTGTTGTTATTTTAATAATACTTGTGCTGCTTTCTTTGCTTTTACAAGTTCAACCAATTCCTGTAACAAAATGAAATGAAATGATAATGTAGCATTTTCATGCTGAAAGAACATCAATACTCAGAAGATGATTAATTGATTTAAAACAACTAATCATTTGACAAATGGTTATTGTATTATATCTACCTTATATCTTTTCATGCATTCCTTTTTTGTTCGTGTTGGAATACAACTGGCAATTTGATCCCACCTATCAGGAACACTGGCTGAATAAGTTTTTAGAGCCTGCTCCAAAAGCTTTTGTTCCGCTGGAGTCCATGGAGCTGATTCCTTTTCTTTTTTTACAGCTTCTTTCGGTTCTGACATCTCCCCATTTCGAATCGGTGGATCCAATCTTTCAGTTGTCTTGGATGGCATCAGTTCTTCTAACTTGTCTTTCGCTTTATTCTCAGCAATAAAATTATCATATGCCTTCTTGTTTGCTCTTTCCTTTAAAGATGACTTACTAAAATCTGTTGATTGCAAATCTTTGGCTTTCGCTAAAACCTCTTTAGCATCCCGCTTTGGATTATTTGGTGAATTATTGTTGTGCTGATTAATAAAATTGGCAACGACTTCCCACCTTTGATTGGTGCCAGCGGGAAATAAGTTAACAGCTTTTATAAGTAACTGAAGTTCATTTTCAGACCAAGGCATAACATGTGATTTCGTGAGTCTGTCTCCACTTGAACGAGACTCATTTGTAATTATTTTTGAAGCTTTACGTTCCGCTTCAATCTTCTTATTTGCTATTTCGACTAAGCTCAAGAAAGCCTCTTTCCCGTCAACTTTCAACCGCTTCATGGCTTCTTCAAGCTGAGTTATCTCAAACGATTCACAGATCTGAAATGAAAATGTAATTTTATTCTTAGATTTAACATACATACGTCAAAAATATTATTATTTTAAGTTAAAAATAAACGTTTACTTAACAATTAAAAATTATACCTTTTCAACATTTTCCATGTGTTTGATACTTTCTTCCGGATTGCTTGTAAAATAATTCTGTGATTTACAAAAATCTCTTAAAGCTTTCTTTTCTTTACGTAAAGCTTTTTTACGAGCTTCCCTTTCTTGTTTAATAGCATCAAGTCTAGCCTTTTCCTCAGCTTCACGCTTCTCTTTTTCTAATCTTTCTTTTTCCTGAGCTTCGCGTGCCAACCGCTCTTCTTCTTGTTGCTTCGCTCTCATTGCTTCCTGCTTAGCACGTTTGGCTGCAGTCTTTCGCTCTTTATCTTGTTGTTGGAACATCTTAATTCTTGGATCCAAATTGTAAGCCATATCAACTAATGCACGTATTCTCGACATTTCTTCCTTCTTCCGTTTTGCGCGAATCACTTTATTTTGTCTTTCAATAAATTTTCGTTCATCTCGGCTAGAATTTAAAAAAAAAAAAAAAATCATTTTACATTATTTTTATTCATTAAGATAGAAATAAAATTAATCTTATTGATGATGCTTACTCTTGTCCGCTTTCTTTATCCCCTTCATCCAAATAAGAATATTCACGCCAGGATTCAAAATCATACCAAAATGAATAAAACTTTTCAACTTTTTCTCTGGGCGTATTTGGATGACCTAATTTAGGCACAGGCTTTTTGACTGACCATCTTGCATTTTCACGAAACGCTTTTCCAAGAATGTAGTAGAAATTATCTTTAACTAATTTCTCCTCAGGTAATTCATCATTGAAATAAGGATCAATACTGTCATAACTCCTTCTTTTGACTGGATTCCCTAGCGTCTCCCATGCTTTTGTTATACAAGTAAAATAATCGTCATCTGGTCGAATTTCTTCTCCTTGAGCTTTTCGCTTGTCAGGATGATGTTTGAGTATTTTATGTTTATCTATAAATTAAAACATTCATTAGCATTGCAAATAATTGAACTATTTCATCATCATTATTAATACTCATATCATTGTATAAACATTGATTATTAAGCAACATATAATGGAATCATGAATTGAAAATAAAGTCTTACAGGCTCGTTTTATAATATCTTCAGTTGCCTTATATCTTAAATTTTTTATCCCTAAAACAGCATAGTGGTCTTGATCTTTCCATTGTTTTGGATCTAATGACCTAAGAAAATCTAAATCGTCTTCAAATGGATAATCAGTGATTTCTTCTTCATCAGAAAATATATCACTTTCTTTCTGATTAACTCGTTCCAAAACTGATTTAATCCAATCTTCTTGTGAAACATATAAAACTACAGCAGTGGATTCAGTTTTTTGCCTTCTTGAGAGAGCTGTAACAATTATCGTTATGTAGATTCATTATTTATGTAAAAAGAAAAAAAAATTACGTACAATATAACATTGAGAGAACAAAATAATATTTTTTTAAAAACAACCAAGCATCTTTTTACAACGACAATATTAAATTGTTTATACTTTTTATTAACGAGAATTCATAAAAAAAATTTCCTTTTAAACTGAAGGAATTATCATAAAATATGATATTTAATTAATATGATAGTATAAATCCATATATTATTTTACTTAATGATAACAAAAAAAAATGAATTTAATAAGTATATCCTTATCTAGATCCATAAAATAATCAAACAGATTAGAAGCTTTTAGTAAATCATTAATTACACACAGGTCTTACCTAAATTTGATAATTAATGATTGAAATATAATTTTTCTTGTCTACATAAATTTGTTTATTTATTAAAAAAATCTTGACTAATTTTATATTAAATTAAAATTAAAATTATCAACAAAAAATGCAATAAGAACC
>JABFOV010006920.1:0-10061 GCA_022817685.1 Aradophagus sp. ZL-2020
AAAAAATATATGAAAAGATTAAAAAGAAAATAAAAAAAAAAAAAAAAAAAGGGTATTAAAACCGAAAAAAGAAAATAAAAAACAAAAAAAATTTGAATAAGAAAAGAACTTTGAGTAACAAACGAAAAAAGAAAGTTGTAAAAGAATTTAACACACCAGGATAAATATAACCATTTTTCACACATGCCAAACCAAAACCGGTCTCGATACTCGCGAAAAAAAAAAAAAAAAAAAAAAAAAAAAGATAAAAAAGAATTCTTGCGCGAAATTCCTGATTTTCTAATATCGACCACACAGCATTATATTAATAATCATATATGAATCGTATATAAATTGAACGTGAAAAAAGTATACAATGTATTAATTTAATCAGAAAAGTGGATATATTTATAAAAATAAATAAAAAAAATTGTCAATGCGACAGTGTAGTACACTGTTAAAATGACAGTCCCAGACTTGCTGTTCAAATTATTCTTTGACCTGATTGTTGTGATTGGTTATTTCCAACGATTAACTCATTTTTATTGATCGTCGTTAAAGTTAACAGATTAACAGTCTAGAACTGTTACTGTTACAGTTCACTTTTTATTTGAGTGAAATTATTTTACCCTATGTAAAAATAACTTGAATTTGTACTGCAAAAATAATAACACTCAAAATACAAAAATTTATAAATTTCATAAGTTTAAAAACAAAAAAATCGTATATGTTTTTAGAATGCTTCAATGGCAATTTGATATAAATTACTTTAACGGAAAAAAATTATCAATATAAAAACGATATCTATCGGATTCTTATATAAAAGTCTCCTATTATCGTCGTGTAAGGTGAGGATGGGGGGGGGGGCTGTATGCGTATAGTCAGCCACGTGTTCATACTCGACCAATAACGTTCGAGTCCCAAGTGTTTATTTATTTCGACAATCTAGCGTTTGAAAGTATTTGAGGTTAGAGTACAAAATGTAAACAACCCCCAACTTAAAAAAATGAAACCAACGGGCATGAATGTTTTCTTATAAAAAATTGTCTTAGTTGAAGTACAAAATAATTGAATAAATAAATAAAATTATGAATAAAATTAAATACAATTAAAATAAACAAAATATTTTCAACTTTCAATTCAATAAAAATAACTTTTATGTTGGTAGCCCTCCAGGCAACTCAAAACTCAATATTCTCTCGTTAAATAATATACTATATATAAACTTTAGCGAAATAACTATATTTGTATAGTTGTACGAAGCACACATAACCTACAATAATTATAACCTAAAACCTATAATTTTCACCGAATTTCAATGACAATTAGACCAGCCGAATCGAAAAAGTGGACTTTTACGGTCGCTGACGGAGCGGTTAAAAGTTTGAGCGTGCGATTCGACGAACGTCCCATTGATCTTGTCGCCGAAAATGGAATTAATTAAATTAGCGGATTGAAGCGAGCCGGCCGGTCAACGGTCGCCGTCATAATTAAAACTAATCGAATAAACGGCGATCCGTCTGCGGCAACTTGGAACCCCGAATCGGTCGGGAGCGCTGCGCTAAACAGGCTAATTGTGGATCAATTGAGTCGCTGAATTCATCGCCGACCGATGTTAATAAATCACAATGGCAATGGTAAATGGCAACGTAGTGCGCACATTTTATTTCCTCCCTCGTATGTGCCTACCGAGTCTGCTTAACGTCATTTGTACGCGCTGATAATGCTCCAATAGAACAGTACAATCCCTGACAAAATGCTCGCAAAGCAAACAGATCGATTTGTCACATCCACTCATGCTTTTCGATTGTTTGTTATCGACACTCTCGCATGGGACGATATCATTATTTATAAATATAATTACAATACTTTTAACAATTTTTCAAGTCATTAGTCATAGATTTAAAACAAGAAAAGTAAAACTATCGTTTATATATGCTATATATATACACATATTTGGTCATATATGATAGTTATATATGGTTCATATATATATCACATATACATATTATTTCAAGCCATTAGTTATAGATTTGAAATAGAAGTGAAACTATAATTCATATATGCTTTATATATATACCATACACACATATTTGGTCATATATGATGGTCATATATGGTTCATATATATACCACATATACATATTTTTCAAGACATTAGTTATAGATTTGAAATAGAAGTGAAACTATAATTCATATATGCTTTATATATACCATATACACATATTTGGACATATATGGTTCATATATATTATATATACTTATTTGGTCACATATGCTCATAGATTTTATACGGTTATATTTTTATATGGTTATATAACATATAGTTAAAACAGTTCATTCTTTATATATATAGTTAATAGTGCTCGTACATAAAATTGATCCACATATAAATCTGTCCATATATGAAACGATTAAATCCCAATTTTTATTAAAAATATGATTATATGAAGCTGCTAAATCAAACTCACTTTAAATGATATACTATAAAAACGTATATCTTAAATCTCAGACTTTATCTGCTTAAAATGAACGACTTGCATTGTGCAGTCACTTCGAAAAACAAGAATAACCGAAGGCTATTGAAATCTGATTCGCGTTCATTGAGGTAAACCGCAAGCGTTCGTATAGTACTACTTACGCGAACGTCTGTTTAGCAATTCCTCACTTGTCTCGTTTAAATGATATTGTGCAACGCATTTCGTTATTTCAATAACGAAATTTCAGGGAAAAAAGATATAGTATGATGTGTAGTTAAATACCGTTTACTATTCTACAATCCAACGAGATAAAATGATTAGAATGAGGTCAAAATTATCAAAATGATTGGCTGATTAATGCAATAAAAAAATAAAAAAAGGAATTTTTTTCAGAATTAATCTATATACTATACAATAATTTTTTAATTATTTTAATTTTTTTATTACTCTGTTACTACTATATTATTAACTTATATTCATTTCATGATCATTTTCATTCCACGTAACTACATATTCGTTAATTATCCTATTTTTTAATTTAATTTTTAATTGAAGGATAACTGGCGTTTAATCAAGATCTTTAATTAGAGAGGACGATGGAGATGAAGATTCCTTAATTTGATTTGCTGATTAAAACTTGTCTTTTTTGTCAACTTTACTATAAAACTTTGTTGGTGTATTTTATCGAATTAGAAACTTAAGGAAACATCGAATATCCGTTAATTTAAATTGAAATTATGCACTAGTATACTTTATTTAACTTCCGTAAAAATACCGTCTATTTAATCCTTTATCTACAAACGTTTGTTAATGCAATCTTTTAAAATTAAATATGAACATTTTTAACACTGACAGAAAAGCCTACTTTCAAAATAAGTTGATTATTTTCATGAAAAGAGGAATGTACTTCTTACGAGAATAATCTACCTATTTTAATATGAAAATTTTTTCCACTTTTTTGTGAGTGAATTCCATGTTTACCCTATTTTTTCAATTCAACGCGTCTATGGCTAGGAAACCGATCGTAATCGGATATGTTATACGCAGACATATATACGGCAGTATTCAATTTTAAGAACCTAATACGGTGTTATGCGATGTAGGTAAATTAAAATCTGATAAAAGTAACTTTCCCAATTTCACGTAATTCTTTATTTAATAATTCATTTAAACATAATAGGGATTCGAAGAAATAATCAACTGTAAAGTCGTGAACACAATGTCCTTCACAATTTAACCTTCGTTCACAATCGAACATAATTTGAACATGGTCATTTATATATAATCAATTTTTTTGTTTTTGTTTCGCTTATGTTTGTACTTTGTGTTTTGTTTTCATTTGTTTTGTTCAATTTAGTTCAATGTTTTTGTTTGTTTACATAATTTGAACATGGTCATTCATATATATATTCATGTTTTTTGTTTTTGTTTCGCTTATGTTTGTACTTTGTGTTTTGTTTTCATTTGTTTCGTTCAATTTAGTTTTATGCTTTTGTTTTTTTGTTTTCAGTTTGCTTATATTTTTGCTTTGTGTTCATTTATTTTTGGCCTTTTTGCACCTGACCGCTGTATTTACTTCATTAGAAATAATTTTACGAATATTCCATTAATGGATCCGTGATTATTTTCATCGACCGGTGGGGGTCAAACTTCAAAGTCCCCAGATTTCTGTGCGATTCGACACTACGGCCCCCTATCTCGCAACGCTTTTTTTATATTCGCTTCACTGCTGACACGTAAACAAATTCTTTTCTACACACACAAATACATGATAATCGCCATAAATTGCCAACATTGAACATAATCATTCAGTTGGCGTTAAATGCTCGTTTATGTTCCATCTGCCGTTAAATCGATTTTTTACAATTGAAACATGGACGCTTTTCTCGGCAAGGCCTATAAGTTGGAAAAGAGTGACAATTTCGACGAGTACATGAAAGCGCTCGGTGAGATTGCCGATATTTTCCATTTTTTTTTCTAAACTTTTTTTCATTAAGATATATATAAAATATTACGAATCTCTTTATATTTCATCAATAATTATAAAAAATATACATTTCAATATTTCAAAGCACAATATTAATAACAATTTTTTTTTATCTAAAGCATTCCATTTTTTTAATACCATTAATATTTTTCAAAAATTTATATTTTATATTTAAGTATTAAGAAGAATTATTTTTGCTCTTCATTTTCACAAAATCTCATCGATTGATATAACTGTATAGATAATGATAAGTAGTCTACGTGTGTTAAAAATAATTTCGACATCAACTGAAATCAAACTGATTCTCCTCGTCGTACGAGCGATTTCATTAATTCGATTAATGATTAGTATTTTATTGGAAGTATTAAATTGTTAGCAGTCGATTAATGTAATGTTGTCGATTTCAGGTGTTGGTTTGGTGACGAGAAAAATGGGTGCAGCCGTGAGCCCAGTGATCGAGCTCACGGAAAAGGACGGGGTTTACACACTAAAGACCACGAGTACGTTCAAGAATTCCGAGATCAAGTTCAAACTTGGCGAGGAATTCGACGAGGAAACCCCGGACGGTCGCAAAGTCAAGAGCATCATCACCCGGGATGGTAACACGCTGCACCAGGTGCAAAAGGGCGAGAAAGAAACGATAATCGATAGGGAATTCACACCGACAGAAGTGAAAACGGTATTAATCTTTTTCCTTTTTTTATTATCTTCTGTTCTTGTTCTATCACTGATCTGATTTTTTGCAATATTGATTTTGTTATTTATTATTTATTCTTAATCTAAATTAATTAATGAATTTACATTTAATCAATTCTAATCCTCTGATGAATTAATTTTTTTATACATTTTTGTATGTTTATGTAAGATTTCATAAAAATGATGAAGATAAATTTTTTAAATGTATGTTGACGATATTAAATTGAATCAATTCTACCAATTGTTGGATAATGTAATTAATGTCGCAAAAAATGAGAAAATTTACGAAAATGACATACAGAGAATATTTTCAAGTACTGACTCTAAAAATGTATTATGTACATTTTATTGATTACTAAGGTGAAGTTAAAATGAATTCATATTTTATCTCAACGAAGTTGTCAAGTACTATTTAAAGTGCCTAACAATTTGTGCTACAAGATGCGTGATATCTTATCATATCGTGACAAAAATCATTGACGTTTTTCTCCTAACAATTTATTGTCTCAATTGCTTAGAAAAAAAAAAAAATGACACGTTTAAAGAAATAAAATGTTCTTAATAGCATTAACTTTAATTTAAAAAACGACTCGAGGTGTTACTATATACAAGTGAAAAAAGTTTGTAACTAATTCAAATAAAGGAAAAGAATATTAAAGCAAATGAATAATGAGTATTAGATGTACGAATAAACATTTGTACATTAAAGGTCAAAAAAGTTGGTATACTGACGTTATATCAACATTTTTCGTATAATGCCATTTTTGAGTATTTTTTTAATGACTGATTTTTATCGTCTTTTAATGATAGATCATTAAAAAACATTTTTCTGCTCAACTTATACAAAAATATTATAATAATATAAAATATTATTACAGATTATTAATAATAAAAAGTTACTAAAATGGTGATTATTTTTATTTTTAAATTGAAATATAAAAATGTACTAATAATTTTTGAATACTGTTACAGATTTGCAAAGTCGACGACATCGTTTGCACAAGGATCTACAAAGCCCAAGATTAAATACTTCAATTTAATTAAAGTATTTATCCTAATAGATTTCCTCTCAACTTTAAAAGTGAATTTCAAGTATTATGGAATTAATGCAGTGGTAATCAAGACCCAGTTTTGTTGTATTAGCGACATTCCGCCATCTCGATTTTGTATGTGTTCTTTTGTATGAAGAATTGCAATAAAATTTCTTTTCAATTTAAGGACTATTGAATATTATTTTTCACCTTTATCGATTTTGCTTATAAAATTCTATTTATTGCATCGCAAATTTTTATTGTGTACAGTTTGAAAAATTGACCTTTTTTTAACTGTTACAAATTTGGTAATTTTCAGCAAAAAAAATTAACGTTTTAGAAAGGTCAAAGCAGATAAGACAGATGAATTTTATTAATTGAAAAATTGTCAATTTATGACAACTTCTATAATAAAAATAAATAAATAAATAAATAAATAAAATATTACCTTTTCTAAGAAAAATTTTTTTCTTAATTTTCTTTATTTAAACTTTTAGCTAAGTAGAATTTGCCATTTAATAATCATTAAGTTATATAGGGTTTTAATCTTCAAATTTTCAATGCAAATATGTTTCAGTTTTAATATTTTAATTAATTTCATTCTATGTCAATCTGAAAGTCTTCAAAAATTATTGTTTCAATTTAACTAATTTTCCAATTTTTTTTTGTTTTTAATATTATTTAAAAAATATTTATATTGATTTATTTTACTTGAAATTCTTTTCTAAGAAGAAATCTTAGTTTTTGTTTTGTTCATTTCTCTTTCTCTATCGAATGCATCTTTTCCATTCTCAAACAAGCATTAATGATAAGTTGCCCAACCACTCTGACATTAGATTAGTTTGCCGGCCGAGTGCCTGGTAACTCGTTTTGGAACGTCTACTATTTATAAAGCCAGCAGGGCGAATGTCGCACCAACATAGCACCGTTGCCTTCGGCCGTCTTTCGACTTCCGATGCGAGGGAAACTACGCAATGAAACCAATATTCACCTCTCGACCCTGAATCCGCGATTTTTTCTTATGGATTTCATCTAAAATTCACGTTTGTTTTCATGTAAAATTCACGTTTGTTTTTGTTCGGCCGATTAAACATGGTAAGTTCATTCCCACACTTCCGACATCATTTTCGCTTTGATAACGATTCGATTACTTGTTTCAATTACTAAAATTAATTAATTGATGTTTTATGGCTCTGCCAATCGTTTGTTTGGAATGTAAACAATCAATGAATTGAAAGTAATGATCAATGTCATAACCTAACCTCAAAGTCGAAACATTAAAATCGTTTTCTATTAACAAATATGCATTTACACATTATTTTTATAACGATTGTTAATTTTTTTCACGATGATTATAAATAATATCTCTAAATATTTATTTAAATTTTGATTATGTTCCATAATTTGTGTAAAAACATAATATCTCGTTGGGAAATATAAGTGCAACGTTTTTCAAAATTTCAGAATATTCATACAATTTATAGAAAGCATTATAAATGTTTATAAAAAATATTTCAAAAACGTGAAAATAGTTGATTTATATAGGCAATAAATAATAGGTTACTTTCTTAATGTTTTGAACAATTAAATTAATTTTAAATATTTATATTTCTAGGCTCTTTTAGGGGCACAACTAGTCATCACATTAATAATGGTCAGTGTCATTCAAAAATTAAGCCCACATTTTTCTTTTGCGAGATGGATTTTATGCTCAACTGGGTAAGTTTTCGTTAAATTGTTCTACTACTTAAAAATATTTATATAAAATACTATAATATATAAATATTAAAAAAATACTATTATTTTTTGGGGAGTGTCTATTCGTACACTACCCGTGCCACCCGTTTTTTATAAATTTTACTTACTTAAAAGATAATTAAAATCAGATAACATTGAACAAATTATAGGTATGCGTTTGTATTTCAGATTGATTCGACATTTGTATCCTACTGATCAAGAACTTAAAAGTTTGGCTGGAATACCTCGTGAAAAACCAAAAAAGGGAAGGCATTTAGAAAATGGAAAAACGAACGAAACATTTCATGTGCCAAGAAATTTGGACATTACACTAGAAACTGCCAAAGTCTCTCATTTAGATGTTGTGCATTTAAAATTCTACTCTGATTTCCAGTGGCTCTTCGACTTTTCCATATACAGTGCTTTCGTGTATATAGCTACAGAGGTTCGTATTTCTTTTTTTTTTGTCAATATTTGTTAAATTACATTGGATTCTTAAATTTCACAATAATTTTATCATTTATATTTTATACTGTATTTATTCATTAGGTTTTGTATCATATGCAAGTTTATAATGATTATATTAATACATCTGATTTCAGATTTATAATAATTGGTATCCAATTAAAGATGAAATCAATCTCAGTATTTTATGGTGCTTACTAGTCATAGGATTTGCCTTGTATCCTTCAAAAAAAGAAAAAAATATAAATACATATAAGATATAGCATATTTATTATCAATACTACTGAATAATTCATTATAAATTGGAAAAAAAACATGGATTTTTTACTTAAAAAAGTGAAAATTACTAAATGCTTTAAAATAGATATTTTGGTTTTAAAGGAAGCGAAAAATAAAAAAGGGCAAACAAAATATAGACTGGAAATAAATAAAGGAAGTATTAAATATTTAAATTTACTATTTAAGAATATTTTTATTAAAAAAAGAAAAGAATAAGGTTTGACATTTGCATGTCGAAATTTTTCTAGGTTTAAAACTCGTGGCACTTTGCTACGGGGCCAAGTTAGCGCACATAAAATACTTGCTATCTACTGACAAAACTGTTTTATTATAGCCAATGTCTCAGAAGATTATTATCAAATATTTTTAAATGAATATAATATGTACAACATGGTACATCAGTTTAAATAAATAAATTAAAAAATATATATGATAAAAATCAAACATGATTTTCCTTAATTTCAAATCTAGTAAAGTGTTGGTATCGTTATGGGTCCAGTATTTCAAAGGCGAAGAGAGTATAGGCGAAAGATCCACGTGTATTGTCACTGGATTCGCTTATCTTCTCATAGCAATGATAATACTTGTAATTGATGAAGACAAACTGGAAATCGGTGTAGACAAAGCTTACAGTAGTTTTAACAAAAGTGCTTCTATATTTTTGGAAACCCAAGGCCTTTCATCCACGTAAGGAAAAAAGAGCAATTACAACTTTTTGTACTTCTTTATATGCTGTTATTTTACCATTATAAAAATAAATTATTGTAGTATCATTAATTTTTTGATATCATTAGACAATTCTAATTTTTGATTTCTTTAAATTTTACAGTGGCCCAGCATCGATAATTATTATTAAATTTACTTTTGCAATTTTCTGTGGATTTTTGGGATCTCTTTTTACTTTTCCTGGTTTGCGAACTTCCAAAATGCATTGGGATACCTTGAGGTAATGATTTTTTATTATCATGATTATGATTTATATAAAAATGTTATTAGTATTTAACAAAAAATTTGTTTCAAATACAATTTAAATCTAAACTGTAAATTTAAAACCCGTTTCGTTATAAAAAATTGCATTTAAAAATAAAAAGCGGCACAAACTTTATTGTAATAGTACTGGCCTAATTTGATGCCCCAGACGAAGACTAGGCTATCTCAAATTCTGGTCGGACTATGCCATCTCAAAATGTCCTATTTAAAAATATATATAAAATTTTGAGATGGTATACACGGAGAATTGCTAACACTACTGAGTAGTTTTATAAGACACTACTGAGTAGTGTCGAAGATAACAGAAAATCATAACCTCTAAAGATAAACAAAGATGTCAAAAAGAAATTTTTATTTCTCTTATCCTTGTTTATCTTTAGAGGTTATGATTTTCTGTCATCTTCGACACTACTCAGT
>JABFOV010006921.1:0-10059 GCA_022817685.1 Aradophagus sp. ZL-2020
ATATAACTCAGCGTTTCATTTGGATATTCAGCCAACGGTCCCAGCCAATATCATGCCGATATTGGCCCGTACGTATATCACTGGCAGACCATCGGCAATTTCTGCGTGGGTACTCTCTTAGCCTACACTGAAAAAAACATCATAGATTGAAACGATGAAAACTTTCATAGAATAAAACTATGAAGGTCGCATCGTGTAATTCTATGACTCCCACCGTTTTATCCTGTGGTACTCATGGAATGAAAGTATTAAAGTATAAAGTATAAAGTTTAAAGTATTAAATCATGTTAATAAAAAATTAATTAGGGTAAAAAATGTATGGTATATCATCGATAATTGATTTTTAATATTTATACAAACATTACTTTAATGTCTTAAGATTATTTAAGATAATTTATTAAGATTAATATAATTTATAAGCTACACATAGATTAAAAGTTCTGCAGAATATATGTGTATATTTATATTGTTCTCTTTTTCTCCAGCAGAATGCGATATCAAATAAGGTAGATGATCAGCAACTCACTTCAGAGCTAAAAGAGAAAGAAAAGAAAAAGAAAAAGTCGCGGCCGAAAATCCCTGGTGAAAAGCGTGAACGTAAGCCAAAGACTCCTGGTGAGAAAAAGCCGCGCGTGCGTAAGTCTAAGAAGCTGTCGCAAATGGCGCCTTTAATTGAACAGTATTCCTTCAACATGGGCGAGCAACTGGATTTGTCTGACATGGCGGTGCAACGCAAACTCATGACCATGCCAAGTCTAACTAAATTCGCTCCTATAGATATTACTGATCCAGCTTTACCTCGCGATAGCCAGATGGCTGATATTGCACGAGTCGGTCACTCCACTTGTTCAGAGAATGAATTCCAAAAGCCACATCTGGAACCAATGGTTTCCGTTGAACCAACATTGGCCAAATTTGGCAAGCCGGTCATGCCGATCTTGAATTCGTTACTGCAACATAGAATGTCGCAGTCGAAGTCTAAGAAAGTGCGAAAAGTGCCACCAGAGAGCGCGTTGCCGAGTAAGCGGCTCATGGAATACAGTAATTTAATTCGTGCTCCAAAACTCAGTCTAGAAAATCACGAGCACACTATGCCCGTCCTCGAAAGCGTTCAGCCGAAGTCAACTTTGAAGCCTGCGATAAAGCCGGCAGACGGCGTTTATATCTTGCCACCTCAAAGATTCACACATGACGGCTCTTTTAATTCCTTCTATTCGAAGACAAACACCAAATTCCCGCAGTACATTGAAAAGAATAACGACACGATCATTGTTAAGCCTGTACCCAAGACTCCTAATGCTGGTTCGCCGTTCCACCTCATCTCGTTTGCAGAAATTGGAAAAGTTGAGCCAAAGCTTGAGCCGAAAATCGAACCAAACGATAGCGGTGTCCAAGACTTGTCAAAAACGTATTCTGGTGAGAATCAAGATGAAGAAGAGGATCCACTCAAGTTGACATCGCTAATGTCGCATAATGTGGCAAATGTATCCAAAATTGCACCGTATCAAGACGCGTCTCTACCCCTTTTATCAGTTACGAAACAGGAATCTGAGACAATGACTGACATATCTGGATTGGTATCGACGCCAGCATTCCACTCACCCTCTATGTCAAGCATGTCGATACAATCTTTCCAACAGATAATCAATTACCGTGATCCAAGCAATACAATAAGATCAGTCAATATGCAGAAGTCGATTATGAATTCTAAAGTTATGGCTAAAAAATATGTGTCACAGAACGACAAAATGAAAGCGACACCAGCTCCCCCTCTTTTGCCTATTGGAGCTGACAAATCGGCTAACATTTACACTTTTGTACCTCAAATCAACAGTGGTAATGATTCACAGAGGAATGAGCCACAAAGAATGATGCTGAATGAGATGAATGATCGGTTTATGGTAATTTATTAATTGTTTATTTACTAAATAATTATACATTGATTTTCATTACGATTAGAAGTATTTACTATGTAAATTGATTCAGTTATGAAGAAATCAAAATAACGAAAATTCAATAATACACTTTTGTGTAGCAAAGTACTAATTTCTTTTTTATAATTTTAAACGTAGATGACGGGATTGAACACAACCATTAAACCAACATCAAAACTCCAAGTTCGGCGTATGGTGAATGACATGTCAACAAGCACACCGATTACGAAACAACGTTCCCGTGAGTCCAAAGGCTTGGTCGCCAAGAGGAAATCAAGGGAAAAGAATAAGTCGACGTCAACAAAGACATCAAAGTTCAAGCCCGGCGACCCTTTGTCTATTTCAAGCCAGGAATCGACCGAACCTGAATACACATTTGACAACTACGCCCACATTCCAGGACACATTTTTGAAATGTTGTACCCGAAAGAGCCTAACCTCGAACTTATACAGGCATTTAACAACTATTGGAGTGCGCAGATTTCGCATTGCGCCATATGTGCAACATTTGCTCTATCAAAGTCAGATGTAAATCGTGAAATGTCGTCAGATTGGAAATTCTGCAAGCCCACAACATTACCTGAAAGCTCGCCTATTTGGGTAGGCTTCTTTGGTTCAATTTTTTTTTTTTCATTCTTCTCTTTTTTTCGAGATATTTGAGAAATTTTTTCATTCAGCGATATAACTTTGAAAAGTTGAAAACAAAAACCATAATTGAAAAGTGAAGCTTCTTATTAGCACAGAATATTTAAAAATCTTAGATATTGTAAAATATCAAAATAATATTGTTTGTATGTCCACATAAAATAATAATTCTAGTATTTAATTTCCTTGTTCAACATTATAGAAATATTCTGTGAATATTATTTGTGGGGACATAGAAATATATTTTTTTTTTTAATGTTTGGTGCTAATATACCTAGAGTGGTAAAAAAAAATCGAGTTTCAACTATATATATTATAATTGGGGTTTTTTTTGGCAAACGTTTATAAAATTTTGTAATTAAATCAAAGGTAAATACAAATTTATTTTAATAATTTTACTCAAAAGTATAAAAATAGAAATATAATGAGTAGAATAGAAATAGTTAAGAATAAAAAAAAATTATGCAACAATGAATAAGACTTTTTTAGTAGATTGTTTGTTTATCGATAATAATGTCATAAATTATGATTGTGAAGTTAATCAAAATTTCTTTTTTCATATTTTTGTAAAGGGTGTAGCAAACATTCTAATAAGTCAAAAAGTCCTGTCAAATGAGACGTTGTTAAACAGACGCCAGAGTATTAGACTCGCCATGAAATCATCCACTTTGGTTGGTCATTCTTCATTGTCGTTATTAGTGTTTCAGTGACCAGTGTTCACATTTCATTTACATTTCTTTTAATTTTTGAACGTGTATGAATTATCTTTAACTTTAACCATTTCAGTTTCTTAATCCACACTTTCACCGTTTTCAATTTCCACATATATTTAATGTACAAGTATTCCATTTACATAGGAATTAGGATTTGAACTAATTTGAAAGGTCAACTAATAAATTTTATGAACTTTTGAAAATAAACCAATTTTAATTACAAAATGTGATTTTTTTTATTGACGTATTCATTAGCTATATAAACTAAACAAAAAGTTCTAAATCCTTCTTCACAAATTATGTAAATGTAGACTTCCTTGCACATTATAATGCATATCTATGCCCGTATACAGAACGAAAAATGGAGAACTTAAAACTGACAAAAATCATATCTTTTACAAACGAAAGTCATTACAAGTTCATTGTTCTACTGTAGTTGCAAAGTTAGTTTTTAATTCTCATGGATAAGCACTTTTCTGATTCAGTTAATGTTTGGCAATGAGTACATCATTTCACGTACAAATATTTCCCATCATTTATACTTATACTTCTAATACTAAATTAATTTTTTTTCTCGTAAAATATCGCCTCAAGAATTAAATGTTTTACGTCGAATTTAAAAGACATTTGTAAAACGTTGTACTCAAACCACTGATTTGTTTCAAAATAGGTGTCATCAACGGTTTTCGCAGCGAATTCAACAGAATCAACGATTGATCCAGAAAATGAGAGATTATATAGGTGCAGGAGCTGCAACGTCACGGTTCATGCGTCTTGTTATGGAATCACTGTACAACCTACGGATATGGATAATTGGGCCTGCGATATGTGTAAAGCTGGAATGGAAAAAACAGTAGGCATTTCTTATTATAATATCAACGAGGAGCATATTCAAGTAAAGATGAAAAATAATAAACAGAGTGAGAAGAAGTGGAAACATAGACAAATTTTTGTGAAAAAAAATTTAAATTAAGTAATTTGATATTGTAAAGCGTTAAAAATTATTTTCTTTTGAAAAAAAGAATTTGTAATATGAGTTTGTTGTCATTGCGACGTTTATTATAAAAACAACTAAATCTTAAAACTTGATTGAAGGCTATATTAATATAAAATCTTGGTAGAATGTGCTTTTTGTTATTTATTTATTTATTTATACATAAATGGACCAAATGTCCATGAAAAATACAATGTTAATTAATAAGTCACATAAATAAAAAAAAAAAGGTAAATTGTATAATTGTTGGCAGAATCTGATATGATATACTTTTTTATCATGATTCGAAATTGTAAAATGAGCACAATTTATTTTTAATGTTAAAAATAACATTTTTCGACCAAATTCTACTAAATATTTTTTTACAAAATCTGAAACAACATACTTATTACCCAAGTAAAGGCATATGCTTCAACCAAATTCTGATATTGCATGGTTCTCAATCAAGATTTCAAAAGGAATAATCTTAAATATAAATTTTGAGATGGCACAGTCTTCTTACGAGATTACAATTAATTAATTCAATTACTTTATTTTTCATTTAATTAATTTTTGTTTCATTTTTTTTCGCAGACAATTTGTTGTATGTGTCCGATGCGAGGTGGCGCTTTGAAGAGGACAAGCGATGGAACGTGGGTGCACATATTGTGCGCGTTACTATTGCCTGGTGTTATGTTCAAAGACGCGATTCATAAGGATCCCATTAATGTACTCACCATAAAAGCCGATTCACTCAAGCAAATGTGCCGTTATTGTCAGCAAAGGGATGGTGCTTGTTTAAGTTGTCACCTATGCAACGCTTACTTCCATCCTAGCTGTGGCTATGTCGCTGGCGCGACTTTTAATGTTCCTGCGTATAATTCTCATCAGCTACAGGTTGGAATTCGTCAACAAATATAAAATATAAATGTTTTTATAATAACACCTGAAAAGAAATCAACTTAAGTACTTAAGTTTTTGTTAATTAATATAAATTAACATAAACAATTACATTTTCAAATATTAAAGAAATCAGCATTTTTAATTATGAATCATCATAAGTCATACATGATGAGCTGAGAGCAAAAACGAAATGACTCCCATATATTTTAAATAAAAGTGTTTTTTTTATTTATTTTTTACGTCCGATTTTATAGTCGTAAAATGAAATTACATATCGTATGAAAATTGCAAATTGTATATGTTATAATTAAATCTCAATCAATCTTTCTATCGTCACCAATCTATCTTTTATTGTCAATCAATTGACGACTATAAAATACAAAAATCAAATAGAATTTGTTTAGTTTTTGCTCCCAGCTCGTTATATATGATGTTGAATAAAGTTTAAAATCCAGATAAAAAAGTAATGGTGTTTGTCATAAATATCATTTTGTTAATACAGCGCATTAAAGGATATCAAAAAATTTTAAGTGAATACATTCATAAGTTTTTTTTCTTATTTATTTATTTATTTACTTATTTATTTATTTATTTATTTATTTATTTATTTATTTATTTATTTATTGGCAGTAAAAGAATAGGGAATTCAATTTCAACTTCGGTTTTATAAATTTTTTATTGTCATAATTTTATTTTATGCTCTCTGTTACAGGTTACATGCTGTGAACACACTAAGCGTAAGGAAAAAATGCTACAAGTGCGTCAAGGTGAAAACGTTTGGGCGAAGCATCGAAACACGCGTTATTACAAAGCTAAAATCAGTAGTATTCAGGATACACGCTTTTACATGGTTACATTTGACGATGCCAGCTTTTCTGATGATCTCTACCCTGAGGATATTACTGTAAGTAATGATTTTGCTATCTACGTTGTTAAAATCTCAACTCAATAATCTTAAGAAGTGTACACACTTCACGGAATTTTAATAATTTTTTCATTGTTTTATTTTTAACAGGTAATCGTTCAATCTAAAATAAAAAATACATAAATAAAAAAAATAAGAATAGAAGAAACGTACATCTGTTTTTACCAAGTATTTAACTGATGAAATAAGCTTTATGAAAAGTATTTAGCGGCAGAAAAAAGTCGAAATTAATTTTATTGATCTGAAATATGAAATTCGGAAATTTCAAATTTAAATTGTCTTTGCTTGACATCTACAAAATGATTTTTATTTTATAAAAAATAAAATAGTAAAAAAGATTAATTTATTTGAACACTAAATTTGTTTTTATCATAATATTGTAATTTCCTTTTACTTTTTTTAACATTTAATCGTTATTACATTCATATTTAAATCATATTATAGTATATTTACATTTAATTTTTTTACAGAATTATAATCCAAAGATCCCCCCACCTCTCGAAGCACCAGTGAAAGTTAAGTGGCCAGACGGTAGGATTTACAATGGAATTTTTGAAGGCCTCAATCATAAAATAACCTATGAGGTATGATACAGTTTTTCATACAATTTTATTTTTAATAAGTATTATCGCAAAACATTTTTCGACTTTCAAAATTGTAATTTAAAAATTAGTTTCAAATTACAGAAATAAGCTCAAAAAACTGGTCAAGTTTATGTAGCATTTGAAATTCAATAAAAGCCATTCATTAATTCTTTATTTTATCAAGAAGCCTGTCACTGACACTTCCATACTTAATTTTTATTTAACAGCTAATCAAAATAAGGCAATAAACTTCATATCAATCAATTTTAATTTAAAAATAATATTTAAAAGTGAAATCGCACTCAAATTATAGGTGACTTTTGAGGATGGCTCCCACATGGTACTTAAGCGAAATGACATTTATAGTCTGAATGAAGACTTGCCAAAAAGAGTGCAAACTCGGCTGGTAAGTGTACTGCATTGAACATTCTTATTCAATAATTATTAGAAATAAATATTCAACTAAAATTACTTCAAATTTGAAAGCTGAACTTCCAAACGTCAATCCTTCTTTTGCTATTTATTTTTGTTGCTTTTTCTGACTTTTATTTCCATTTTATTTTACAGTTTTATTATATCATTATTTTTTCATGTCTACAATCAGATAAAACATCATTTTCTTGTCTTATCATTTATTATTATAGGAAAAACTAATTTAATTTATATTTTTCTCTTTGTTTTTCTTTTTTTTAATTGTTTTTTTCATCTCAATTATTGAAGTCAAACGCAACGGAAATGCAGCATCGAGAACACCTGTATGGAGTCACGGACCAATTCGATAGTACGCAGCGCAAGATCAAGCCACCGAAAAAAATGTTGCCTGATTAACAAAAATGGCACGAATTCTGGTGTAAATTCGTTGTAAATAAATCGGCAAATTTAGAAGAAAGAGTTTAAATTATGTATAATTCAGAGCAAAGATCTATTATGTATGTGTGAAAATATGTGTTTGTTTTGCAGCAAATATTTGTCTATGGTGTCAAAGAGAAATTTGAATTTGGATGAACTGACCTGCGCGCACACGCACACACGTATACTTGCATACATACAGAATCACACAAGAAGCATACGCGCACGTCTATTCATACAAAGAAAAAGACAAAGAAAGAGATTGTGAGCAAGGGAGATAGAGACAGTGAGAGAGATTGAGAGAAAGATATTTTTGGTACTTCACTTGTTTCATTATAGATTAATTTATAAAAACGCGCATTCATACATTATAATCTACGTCATCAGTTTATCTCCATAAAATATTTATTCTTTAAACTCAAAAGACAACCGTTCGTCAACGAGCTATTTTGTATAAAGTGCGAAAAGCCGTTTCTTGCTATCCGCGCTTAGGCTTTTGCGCGCGTCATCGTTAACGGGCGTGGCGTTTGAACCTTGAAATCTTAAATATTTTTTTTTAAACTGGTGTTAATAGTTTGAAAGTGTAAAATTAGAAGGTACAATGAAGAAAGGAGAAAACAAAAGTGTCAACTTAAACGTTCGGAGAATCGTTAACAATTTTCGTTAACAATGTATTTTCTTTTTAATTTTTGAAATGATATTCATGAAAGATTTTATTAGAATGGAATTAAATCACGCTATGGTCTTGCACCTTGTCATTTAATTGGAAGCAGTTAGCAAAGATGGCGATGAAAACGCGCGTTAACACATGCGCGTTTCTGGCGCCGTCTCTATTTATTATCAAAAAATGTCAAGGCGTAACCTTCAGCGTTGACTACAACTGTTAGTGCACTTATGAAATTTGTCAAGTAGACAGTGCATTTTTATTGGAAGTTGAAAGACTTTTCACTAAGTTATGATTTTCAAAATGATTCAGGAAATTGCCTTCGGGCATCTGGCAACACTGTTTTCAACGGTATTAACTTGGCCGTACATTGACCTTGTAATTTATATTTGCAATGACAAATAGTGTTGATGGCAATATCATAATTCGCCGATTGTATTTCAGATGGCGCCACCTACGTTGACGTCGCTCCTCCCCTCCACGACCCTCCGACCCGATTTCAGATACCAATCGCATTGTTTAAACAACGGCTAAACGTGATTCGTGCCTGCATGGTGCTGCGTCGCGCAGGTGGCGCTGCGCGTCGCGGCCAAAACAGGCCTCCAATTGAATTTAGTAAGTTCCTTTCCGTTTGTTGCTTTTCGTTTAAATGTCGCAAAGACGTTTCATTCGAAAAGGAAGTGAGAAACGGGTCGTGTTTTTTGTAAAACCAAAAAGTTTTTTTTCTGTTTTTTTTTTCTTTATTTGATTTTTTTTTTCTTATTTAACGCTTAAGTTTATTTTGTTTTTTATTTGAAAGCTCGTAAAACTTTAGTTTAAATAATAGCTCGTTTTGTAAATTTTTTAATTAATTGAACGTTGAAAGGCGATTTTGTTAGTTAATGACTCAATTTTCTGAAAAGTAATTAGTATTAATGAGAAGCGAAGAATGGCGTCAACTTTTTATTATCTGAAGTTGAATGTAAATAAGAGTAAGCGTTGTTGTAATTTCGGCGAAACTTTGTTACTATTATATTCGAATTTTAGCCCGTGGCTAATAACGTGTTGAATATTGTGAAGAAAAAAATATGGAAGAAAAAAATAGTAGACAAGGCTGACTATACCACATCAGTTCTTATTTTCCCTCCCCTTCTACTTTTTGCTTTATGACTTTAGTTGTCCAAATGACTTTTTTCTTGTGTATAGATGTAACTACGAAGGTTAGTCCCATCATCGTGGCTGAAACATTTTTACTGTTGTATCAGGCTTCCCTTGTCAAATGAAAAGGGAATGATTATAATGTAATGTTGCGTTGAAGTATGTGTCTATGTATGCGTTATTTCATCGTCAGGACAGATGTAAGGGATGGTCGAATCCGTAGTAAAACGAGTGACTTTATTTTTATGGACTCGGCCATTTTATATTTTATTTACATCTAGCTAAACGTCGACTTTGAGTTTTTATTGCGAAGCTTTCTGTAAATAAATTATAAATGTACAAAAACTAATGTCTGTGTTTTATTAAATTTAGATTTTTATTAGTGATAAAAATGTAAAGGTTGTACAGACTATGAAACCATTTTTAAAAACCAACACAAGCGCTCTCTGTCGATAGCGCTCTTACGTATTGAGCCGTACAATTTAAATTTCAACGTGTACGTGTATGTAAACTTTATTAAACAGAATTGTTCTGTTATATGTTCACATGAGTTATTTTAAACAAAAATTACTATAATAATTTACTGTGTTATTCGTGTGACTCCAGAAGTATTTTTATAATAATAATAATAATTATGATTAACAACACTTACAAAATATTATTATTAAATTAATAAAAATCGCAAAATCGTTTTTGTAAACATGCAGTAGCATTGCAAACAAACGATAATGA
>JABFOV010006922.1:0-10059 GCA_022817685.1 Aradophagus sp. ZL-2020
AACGGAGGTAGACAAAGCCCTCGAGAAAACTTAAAGGGCGAAGCCGAGAGTGCTTTCCATCGTGGAAGTCAATCCGCCGATCCGCGTACCCCCGCTCCCGCCAACTGCCGAGGACCTCTTTGGCATCGATTTGGACACCCAGCAGCTTTGGGAAGAGGCCGAAGCCTTTTTCGGCGTAACTTAGCAAGCGAAGAGATCAATCAGCCCTTTTCAGGGCTACACAAAACTTCCACTTTTTTTTTATTAACGGCCCCACTTCCCTGAGTAACTTAGACAGGGAAGTGCGGTGTCAAATTATAATGATTTTTGCAGTAGTTTTAGGTTCATATAGAATATATTTGTATTGGCTACAACAAGCTTTTTGAATTAACGGAATCCACCTGTAATTTTTTGTGTTATCCTGCCCGCCAATTTTGAAAACGTGAATTCGTGAAAAACGCGTTTAAAGTTTTAACTATAAAAAGTATATTTTTTTCAAACTTACAGCGATGTGAATTTAATCTACTATTCCAGGGGAATAAAAAGTTCCTTCCTCTCGCTGGAAGAAGTCTTCCAGCTCGACCTGGGCTTTTTTCCGGGCAATCCGCGCTTCTCTGGTCGCGTTCTGCGAGCAGCGCTCCTGCCTGACGTGCCGGGCATTGTCACACTTGTTGGCGAAAATTTTCCAATTGTGGTCAATTTTGCATTGCAGCAATTCCATTACTTTTAAAATGGTCAAAAAACCCTCATTGAAAACACCAGCCGCAATGTAAGCTACAATTTGTATTGTTTTAAGGCCACAATTTAAATGTTTCGGCACCATTCGCCAGACAGTTGCGTTGAAACTTTCATTCGCGTTTTGAGTAAACCCTCCCAAACATCGTTGCAAAAGATCATACCTGGATAAATATGTGTAAATTGGCAAGATTTTCTCCTGAACATCAGGGTGAAGAGGAGGGGGGTGCTGAAAACTACCGAGCACATTAGTAGCCTCCGCGACACGCCATTTGCACCAGCTGTCAGTTCCAACTGGACAGTTTTCATGCCTTGGTGTTTTATCCGTTGAAATCATGTGCAAATATGTGGCCATAATCGCTTTTTCCATTTCCTCGACCGATTCCGTGCTTCGTCTAATAACCAAACCATAATGTTTCGTCAGTTTCTTGATGAGTGCTTCGGTTAGTTTTCCCTTTCTGCCAAGCTTCTCGGCTTTTCTAATGTTTCGCAGTCTGGAACCCATTCGTTTTTCTACATGACCGACGCATTCTCTTTTCGTTACCAGACACTCATCGTCGTACGGATTACTGTCAAAAATTGCTTTAAACGTCTTTGAATCCCCATCACCGATGTAAGTTGTATATTTCGCACCAAATTGTTCTTCTGACCTCTGAAACAATTCTTGGATTAAAGCTACCTCCACTTTACCTGCAGAGCCTTCATGATTTGCATCACATTGTTCAACGTGTGATGAAAACCATTCATCATATTCCGGAGTACCAATTTTTTTTCCATGAATTACAACCCTGGCAATACGAACTTTTTACAACAAGATCTATAACTTTTCTTGTGGTGTTACATATTAGTGTTGTCACTCGGTACAGGAATAAAAATCCGCGCCTATTCCAAGATCCATCGCTAGAAACTCTAAACTAATTCGCAGGTAATCCTTTTTGAACATTTTCCTCTTTTTCTTCAGCTGCAACTTTGCGAGTCAAACGATCAAAAACCATTTTCGAAACTGAATGAATATGTTTGTTGCAGTTATCGTATGTAGATTGCGAAATACTTTAACAAAAGTCCATCAGTCCACAAAATATATTCACACCTTGCAAAGACACACCTAAAAGTCTCATGACGAAAACTATTCGGCGGTTTATTATGAACGCATTTCGTACAAATGGGCCAGAACAGATTTCACGCAAACCACAACTGCAGGAAACAAGAATTTTAAAACCTGAACCTCGTTGTCCAGTTTCGGTACATTTCACGTCTTTTTTGCATTCCCGACATATCAGCATCTCAGAAATTATAACGTAATGTCGCTAAAAAATTAAAGTATCTGCAATAAAATTCATTCAAGTCCCTTTTTAGATCACGAAAAATCATCCAAATTCGACTAAAATTGACGGAGTTACGTATTAATATAGTAGGGGGGTATTAGTTCGAAAAATCGGACATGTGGACATGTGGATCGAAAAAGTGGACATGAAGAATCCGACTATAAAACGCTTTTAAATCGACTTCTAGGCATATAATTGGATGTCCAAAATGCAAAAGTGATGATTGTGATTGCCATTTTTAATTATTTTTAATTTAAATTTCACATAACTACATTGGTGAAAAAATATGCAACACTACAGTTTCGTGAAAAAATAATTTTTATATTTTAATAACAATTTTCAATGGAAATTGTTTATTCTACAATGATGAAATTTATTAAAAATGTTTTCAAAAATTATTAACAAAATCTGTTGTAAAGAAAAATAAAAGTTTATAAAAGTATTTATAACAATATACGACAAATTTCTTTGATCAAAGTAGTACCCCTAATAAGAAGCTCGACGTTAAATATTGTTTGAATTAAAACTGCGTATTCTGAGCATATCAGTCTATAATTTTGAAAATTTTCATTTAATTTAACAGTAGTAAAGCTAAGAAATTCAACATCAAATTTTTGTTAAAATATATTTGCAGTATAGGAAATACGTTGTTACGTTTGAGTAACATAAATCCCCGGTTTAATAAAATAAAATCTATTAAAGTGAAAATCTAATAAAATATTATAAGCAAATTTTATACTAATTATTTTGATTATGAAAATAAATTCATAATTTATAAGATTTAAGTGGAAAGTGTTTAGTTTTCGATTTATTAAAACATTGCAAAAGAGTTTTAAAACATAAAAGTCGATCAAACGCAATTTTGAGATAAGAATGCAATATGATGAATGCTATTTTATCAAGACCACATCCGTTAGAGTCCTAACGGATGTGCGGATATCGCAATCCGTAAAAGATCGGTAGCTTTCCCACCGCTCGCCTAGTTAAGTGCGTGGGCCACGCCAACGTTTCCCGATCAAAGGAAGTGCATTGCTTTGCATTGTTCGGTAACCTTTCAAATTCCCCGACCACTTGGTGTCGTAGGTCAGTTGGTCATAAGTTACTCGGGTCAGTTACAGTAGTCTGTTACTCAGGTCAGTTACAGTTCGTCAGTTCGTCATTAACGCGTCAGTCATAGTCAATAGTCACTAGTCAATAGTCAATAGTGTTCGTCGTTAGTAGTCGGTTACTAGGTCAGTTATTCACGTCAGTATTTCATGTCTTTCGCGGTCAGTCTTTAACGGTCAGTAAGAATTGTAAGGGTATCATTCGGTTTTAATAAAAGAAACATTTGAAACAGAACGAGTGCACGTTCGTTATTTCGCGACACGACCCGACCAATCCTGAAGACGTTGCCCGACAATGGTGGACAACCGGGACGCTACCAACGCTGCTCCGACCGTCGACCGGACGTCACAACGTATAAAAATAGCACATTTTTTTAAAGTATCTTAATTATTAAATGTCAGGTTTTAACAAAATTGAATGCACATATTTTTCACAAATATATAATTTTAAATATTATTCGATACAATAGTATTCACATACACAATATTATTTAGAACCATTTTATTTCGTGTATTCTTTGGTCGATAAAAAGATTAAAAAATAAATTAAGATTATATAAAATCTTGTAATTATATTAAAAATTCCCTAGTATTAAAAAAATCTGTGAATAATCTGGAGTATGTCCGGTATGAGTCTATGAAAAAATCTGGAAGACTCCTGAATTTGGAACATGTTAAATATATCACAGATCAAATGTCTGCAAATATGTATCAAAAATCAGATTCTTTACGAAAAATCATGCAATTTTAACCAGAATTAGCAGAGTTATGCTCTTCTATGCGTAAATAGTCTAATGAAGTGCGGAAATTCTTTGAAAAAATGTAACTCCGTCAATTTTAATCGAAATTGGATTATTTTTCGTGATCTAAAAGGAGATTTAAATGAACTTCATCGCAGAGACGTTAATTTTTTAGCGACATTACGTTATAATTTCCTGCACATGAAAAACTTGTTCTGTTTTTTATTTATTTATTTTTTTTTCGAATTTAAGACATGACTTCTGAATTACGTCACAATCGACGCCTCAATACAAATATCTCAAATTTTGATGATTGGATTAAAAACTGGACACTTTTTGCTTCATGATGCGCCAAGAATTATCAATTTAATCTAAAAATTGACGAAATGGCAGCTGTTTGAAAACGAGCACTTTTTTGCTCGAAAATTGGGTGTTTCGTTTTTTTTTTTTTTTTTTTTTTCGTAGTGTAACTAAAAGGGGTAGCTAGAATTATCACTTTTGTATTTTTGACGTCTAACTAGATGCCCAGAAGTCGATTGAAAATTCTTTTGTAGCCGGATTCTTTATGTCCACTTATTCGACCCAAATACCCCAGTGTGTGTGGCGCATAGTGGACCAGAATACGAAAAAGCTGGCCAAAATGTAAAGCGTTGTTCAATTCGTATGAAAGTTAGTATTTAATGTTTATTGACATCACTGATTACGAAAATGTGTGCGTAAAGTACAACAATAAAATGGAGGATCCAAGATGGTGGACAAAATTAATAAAAAATGGTTTTATTTTTATGTAAATTAAAATTGATGGACTTTTATTGTCTGCGATTACGATTGTAATCTCAATAAGTAATAAAAACAAAATCGTGGATCCAATATGGCGAATAATTTTAGTGAAAAAATCGTTTTATTGTATGTAATTTAATATAAATGTATTTTCATGGTCTATGATTACGATTATAATTTTAATAAAAAATCATATTTTAATAAAAAATTTTATTAAAAAATCATTTTATTTTTATTTTAATCTAAATTAGGATATTATGATGTCGATATCATAAATATATCTTTTAACAAACGGAACAACAAAGTGGCAGGTACGGAATTATTTCTTCTCACAAAAGCAACTACTAGTCGGCATTAACTGATTCATCGGAGTTTTCTGATTTGTCAATATTTTCTGATTCGTCTGTGTTATCCGATTCGTCAGTGTTTTTTGATTCGTCAGTGTTTTCTAGTTCGTCAGTATTTTGCCCTCCGCTGCGTTGAATGTGTATTTGCGAGTCCGATGACAGCAAAAGTTTGGTCGCATTTAAGGATAAACATTTGCTAGCTTTTGGAACTGTTTTATGAACGCTTGAAATGAAGGGATCGGAAGATATATATGAGAAGCCGATTAAATACGTCTGTCATCGTTTTTTTAAGAGTACGTTTACGCGAAAAATCTTCACGATATTTTCGAATATCTTTTTTTCGGGATTCCTGGGCTTTTTCCGATAATTCACCGATAGGTAGCAATGCGGAGGCTATAATTTCTGAACCGTGAAATAATACTTTATGTACAGTCGTCGACATACAATACCATGGGTATTTTTTGACGAATAACCGCCCTGTACTGACACAATATTCGCGAAATTTTTCAATGTGAATTGAAAATCCGCTCGATCAAACTTGTAAAATCACGTGAAAAAGTTGAGTGAGATTTTCTTCCACACCCAAAATTTTTGACGAATGCTCGATCGATGAATGCTCGAAAAATCGTCTAGCTGTGTTGCCATCATTTGTATTGCCGTACCCATGTTTAGGCCGATCTATGAGCAATCGAAATTAATTTTTAAATTCTTGTTGGATTGCCGCCTTCCGATCCGCAACATTTTTTTTCTCTTACGCGGAACGTGCTTTTGGAAGTCATTTTACATAAATAACAGCGCACTGCTCATGTCGTTGACGTCACTGCATTACACACCTTCCCATTAATCATTGTGAACACCAGTTCATACATCACAACGAACTGTTTACAACCGATGATTATGCTGAAAGGAACAAGGCTCGCCATTTGTTCATCGACGAATTTTTTCTCGGCTAACGTTGTTTTGACGTCCTCATGCAAAAACTGTAATTTAAGTGGTACACTAAGTCGAGGAGATGATGGCCTCTGGTTTTTCCACATTATTACTTCCTTTTGTGACTTACAGTGACACCCCCATTTGAAAATAAATACAACATTGTTAAGCACCTTTGCATCCAAGCTTCTGATGACATCATTTTGCGATTCCAAAATCCTCAATGTAGTATGCTCCAGCAGTGATTGCAATTCGACCTCTGCTTTTACTTCGGTAACAATAATATTTGAAGGATAACAGCGTTTCTTCGCATCTAAAAGTTTGTGATACGAGGGCAAAAAGGGGATGTTATTTTCTTTGGCTGCAGTTCTTATCAATTTATATTGCGACTTCGACATTTTTCCTTCCAAGGAAAGCGACGGTGCAGCGTCACTTGACACTTCTGTTGGACGATGGCCCTTATATTTTGCATATGTGACTGCTCGTGACCGGGATGACGAAGCTATGTCTTTGACTACAGTCGCAGCAGCATTTTGCCCTGACGAACGAAGACTCATTTGTATAAAGACAAAGTATATGAGACTCAAAGTATAAAATTTCCACACTTCTTCCGTTCTTCTTCTTTTAGTGCGATCACTAGATTCTGTGACGCCGGGGCCTGGTCCTGGGGCCGGTGATCTTCTGAGGTTGACCGATTCGCTAGCAAATAGCCCCGTCGTCGAGCAGTCGCAAGGAGGCTTCGGGTGTTTTAATTAAAGATTCATCTACGTTGTGTTTTCTTTGATTTTATTGCCTTTCGAACGGCGGGTGGCACTCGTACAATATCTTGAACTTTTATTAATTAAATGACTGAACAACAGCCTGATTGATTGACTGACGGAATGACTAAACGAATGACAAGTGCCCAACTCTAATTATTGGGCGACTAAGCGACTGAGCTACTGAGCCTAAGTGAACAGGCGACTGAGCTACTGAACGACTGAGCGACTCTAATTAGATGGGAGGAATACTTAAAGGTTTTTAAGACAAAGAATACTTCAAATATTTGTGGAGGGACAATGCCCTCATTATCTGGGAACATCATTATTAGCTCTTGGTCCACCGCGGACCCGGGCGACAGACGATGATCCATGGTCTTCGCAGGGTAGTGCCCCCCGTCGGCCGTCCATTGGCCAGGCTGGAGATCACGATCCCCATATCACAAGTCTTAACCTAATAGATTCATAGCCGCGGAGGCGTCAAGGGGGGACACCTCCAATCGGCGCTTTAAAGCCGGCGGGGAACCGTCGGCGGCGGGGAAAAATTACTAAAAAATTTTTCCCCGACCAGTCCTTCCAGTTGCGTCGCGAATCTATTTCTATGGAATGCGGCAGCGTTGCATCTATTTTTGCCGACCGCGCTCTAACAAAGACACCGACACAAGAGAGCAGATAAAAGTAAATTAGTTATCATTTTTATTTGATATTTAATAAAAGAATTTGGCGTTGCGTTACGCGAACGTAACAATTCCGAGAAATCTACTTGTGGCCGTCCCGCCGTTGTTGAACTTAAAGAGTGGGTTTTAAGTTTTTTCACCTTTTTACTGCCACAACCGTTCTAAAAAGAAATGTAGAATATTACAGGCTATCTTTGTTAATTCTTAGAAAACTTGAACAATTAAATCATCTTTACTGCAAAATACTTTGTAAACACGTAATTCAATAAAATATTTTACTTTCAGTAATATTTATGTAACTTTGCAACCAGGCTTCTTTATTACGGAGAAATGTCTATTTTGTTCTGTTGGCCTTCTTTCATCTTATACGTGAATTACACACGAACTTTTTAATGTCATTTTTAACATCATTGTTGATTTGGAAAGGGATTTATAATTTTGCGGCCATACCTTCTTCCAAGGTTGTGAGCAAAGTATTTCAAGTTTTGACATAATTTGTCTTTTAATATTATAAAAACATCTCTTCGCATGGAGACTATATTGTCTGTTGTAGAACCTGCAAAGTTATTATAACAAATTAATACATATACTAATAAAAATCCGTTCAGTTGAAATTACTTAAAATTTCAGTTCTAACCGTATTCAGATAGATATACTGAAAATTTAGTTAAATATACTGAATTTTTAGTTCAATTTACTGAATTTTCATTTAAAATAATCAAAAATTGACAAAAACAAAGCTCTTTTAGTTTCAACTGAAAAGTTCAGTAGTGACTAATTTAACTGAAACTTCAGTGGAAACTACCGAATACCGTTAACTTTTTGCTGAGTGTATCAATTGTTTTATTACATTATTTTAAAAAAATTTTTATCATAATATGTTATTTAAATTTTAATAATTATTGAACACATTCAAAACACATATAAAATCAAATTTGAAATTTACATACACACACTGAGAATTAACTATCCCGTGCTTTTAAATTTTGGCGTCATTGATTGTAATTGATGGTCTGTTAAATTGGTCGTTAATCCTCGACAAGTAACTGATAGATGTTTGTGAGTCATGCAAGGTTATGGGCAGAAAAAGGCAGACAAATGAAATTTCACATGTGAATTAATAATATAAGCTTTATTGTGAACGTTACAGATTGTCCGGATCTCTTTGGATCACAACTTTTTCTTAGATGAAATAAAAAGTTTTGTGATTTATATGGAATTTACTGCACAGACACAGTTGCACGGCATGTAAGGTCCACTACAGCTGTCATTACAGATAATAGACAGGTACGCTTTTACTACAAGGTACAGTGGTGCTCTCTGCAGACTATTTCGATGTACTAAGCTCGAAGCGCCAACTTTCGTTTTTTTTTGTTCAATTATGACCAGCTTTCCACGATTCTGGCTCACTGTGCGGCCGTCGTTTGAGTATCAGAAGCAGACATTATGCAGACAGAATGTTAAATGTCGCGCTAACGTCAAGTCGACTTCACGTCGTTACTTGTCTGAGAGTCCAGTATCGATGTCTGTATAATGACTGTTTTCATAGTCATTTATCAAAATTTTCGATCAAGCAGTCGTGCCGTACGGTCGTGTTTTTGTTGTGTACTGATAGCAAGCCACGTGCGCCTCGAAAACTGAGATATCTATGTATATCACTTATGTTTTTCATTCTTTTTAAAATTTTTAATTTTATGAGTTGTAATTCACTCATTAAGGCTGCGCACTCGAGTGACTTTGACATTTAATCTATGGTCCAGCAGTTACTGATTTCTCATAGAAATCTCGATACCTATGTTCGTACTGCCTTTTCAAGACGTGCTGCCACTGATTCGAAAATAGCTGAGTTGAATTCAACTATTAACTGCTTGCGAGCAGAATTGCCCAAACATAAGAGAGAAATGAATTTAATTCTCTATAACGTGCCTGATAACGACCAGAACGAATCCGATCTTCTCAAAACCGTACGTGCGTCCCTCAATCTTGTGAATCTCGAATTTCCTGACTGGGCTTTCGATGAGGTGGGGCGTCCCGAAAAATCTGTCGGAAGAAGGCCTATCATTCTCAAAATCAATTCTGGTTCCTGGGTCCACAAGTGCTTCACAAAGGCCGCAGATTTACAAAAACTTAAGATCTATATTGAGATTGACTCAATTAAAACGTGTTTATTGACGACTAATGTAATGGTCAAAATCTAAAATCACATATCCAATATGGCGAATCGAAAATTTTTACGTTTTTTATAAAATTTTGGTCGGCCATGTTGAATCAGCCATTTTTGAATTTTAACCATCACGGTAATCATCTGTAATCACCTTTCGATACGTTGCATGTAAATATTAACAAAAATTGGATGATTTTTCAAAATTTTAGTCTGCTATATTTGATCCGTCATTTTGTATTTTGACCATCACTGTAGTCGTCAATAATCGCATTAAAATTCGTTCCATATCGACTGTAACAAAAATTTGACGATTTTTGCAAAGTTTTGGTCGGCCATATTGAATCCGCCATTTTGAGTTTTGATAACCACGGTAATCGTAAATATTCACCTGTGAATTTCGTCCGTGTCGATGTTCATCCATATTCAAAATCAGTTCTGTAACTTCTTCTCGGCTTATCATGATCTATTTTACTTGGATCTGTGTCAAGCCATGCTGGCCACATGGTTAGACTCTCAAG
>JABFOV010006923.1:0-10057 GCA_022817685.1 Aradophagus sp. ZL-2020
CAAGGATATAACTATGTCTATCTCAATGGATTTATTTATTACTTATTGTTATTTTTAAGATGTGTGTTTGAACTATAATTTTTATGTCTTTTTTTTTTTTTTTTTTTTTTTTTTTTATAAAATATTTTATTTTTTTTTTTTTTTTTTTTTTTTTTTTTTTTTTTTTTTTTTTTTTTTTTTTTTTTTTTTTTTTTTTTATAACACAACTACATATGCAAAAATTATGTATATTTTTATTAAGAAAAAAATCTTTAGTAAAGAAAGTAAGGATTTGAAAAATTATGATTTGAACATTACACTAATAGTGATACAAAAAAAATTAAATTAGATAAAATAAAATTGAATTCCACATTAATTAAATTAATTATTCATGCATGTTTTCATACGTGATTTTATAGTAGGTAGGGTTGACACATACAGTCCTTTAATTTCGCTTAAGACGGTATTTACTGTGTGAAATATAAACTAACTTTAGAACTTTTTCTCAAGCGAAAGTTATCATTTTGTGAATATTTCGAAGTGAAAGAAAAACTTCGGAGACCCCACAACTAGAAATTTTGCAATAAACTTTACATTTTTTAATACGTAAAAAAATACTGTACAAATTACATGTACTGATATGATATTTCCATGCCAAATAACTTTTCTATATATCTTATTCTTTAGAATGCCCATATTATCATATTTCTCCAATTAGCATTTTCTAATATATATATAACATCCTATATAGGAATTTGACAGAGGAAAAGTTACATAAAAACTGACTAAGATTAGAATTACCTGGAGTTTAATGGTGTGACTAATTATTCCATTAAATTAAAACCATATTAAAAATCTAAATAGGTTGCTATTCAGTTAAAAATATTCAGTTCGTTGACGACTAGTTAACCACTCGAAACCAATTTCTGAGTTATTAGCGAGTCGTGAGCGAGTCGAAACTAAATTCAGATTCGTTTGCGAGTCGTCAGCGAGTCATTAACAAGTCATATATTGTATTTTTGACTGGGTAGATGTTCCAGGTTTTTATGATAATTTTATTTTGGGTTTATAAACCAAACTTCTATATAGGTTCTTATACATGTGTGTATTTTTACAAACAGTTGGCATATTGTGACTGAAGTTGCAATCAAAATCATGAAGACACTCTTCTTCAAGAAAAGACAAAGAAATGAACGGCTCAGGTCTGAGAATTAAGAGGGACAAAACGCTAGCTTTTAATTTCAGCAAATTAACCATCAGTGGTGGTAATATGGAACGATTTTAAGGACATGAAGTTGGGAGTTGAAGGGGCATTTGTTAATAAAAACATTACACACAACACCACGTACACTGATGCCCGGGTTTAAAAAAAATTCCAATTTGCAAGCAAAAGCTTTTAGCTCAGATTACAATGAAGGAAGCTGTACAGAAATTTGAATTGAAACCTTTTTCTATTCAGGTGTCAATACAATAGGTCGAGTTCTCCAGAAGTAATTTTGGAAAAGAGAATAAGATTTGTGGTGTGCGCAAATTTGTTTTTCGCTGTCATGAATAAGGAGAAAAAAGAGAGAAAAACACACACGCGTGTTATATTGCAACAGAAATTATTTTAAAACTACTTTACTTACTTAAGTTTTGAATTTGATAAAACCTAAATAAAATCAAGAAGGTTTTTATGGTATACCGGATAATTTGCATTGTATTTAACTCACACTTTTTACATCTAGCCGTAGATTTAGGTTGTAATCTGCATAAAAATTAAAAAACGATGTAAAAATTGAAATTGCGTTATTGCAAAACAATAAATAATATCATAAATAGATCGAGAGTAAGTTTATGAAATTGACAAAAGAATGAACCGTAACATAGGGGATCAGATTGAAATTGAGTGTAAATGCAAAATGTTGAATAATTTATCTTAAATAATCCTCCAACAATTCGCGTCGCGAAATTTTTACAGCTGTGCTCAGAATCTAATCTCATCAAGTTTGTACAAGTTCAACAAAATGAAACAGTTTGTATAGCATTTTTTTTCTTTTAATAAATGCCTACAAACAATTTTTTTGTATTAATTATTAAACAATGCATCTAGCATGAGAATTTCATTTTACACAAAACCAGCGAAATCAAAATATAAAAACGTTTTATAAAAAACAGAATTAAATAAAAAAAAACAAGTGATCATGAAACTCAAATTTCAATACAAAGTGCACTGTTTACATACATGTATATAAAAAGAAATCCTAGTAGTGCTTTTTTTGTACACTGGCGATTCATGTTAATG
This sequence comes from Aradophagus sp. ZL-2020, assembly GCA_022817685.1. Taxonomy (NCBI): domain Eukaryota; kingdom Metazoa; phylum Arthropoda; class Insecta; order Hymenoptera; family Scelionidae; genus Aradophagus; species Aradophagus sp. ZL-2020. Next base: position 2,264 of record JABFOV010006923.1, read on the forward strand.
GCATTGGTATGTTGAAGATTAATAAAAATAACTGTTATTGTATAAACTAATGTCTGAAAAAAGTACCAATAAGTAAAAAGAAAATTAATGACAATAAAAATAATACACAAATTAATAATAGTGGTGCGAATTATTGTTGATTATCAGCCTTAAGTGTCATTAAGAACGAATCCAAGTCGTATTCATCATCATATTGTTGTTGTTCCCACAGTTCAGGCAGGATGTCTAACACCAATCGACTGACTCCAGGAACACCCGATATTTTGGACACAACATTTTCTTCGTTAGTATCAGATCTTTTTTCTTTCCCATTGTCGAGTGAAAATAGGTCGAGCAACTGCAACACAAAAAACATAATATACAAGTCAGTTAGTTATTTTTTTTATTATGTAAACAATTTTACAATACTCAATATATTTAGTTTGATTTTCATAGTAATTACACGATATACAGTAATTAATTAAATATTTAATAATAATAATTTATATAGTTATTAACGAATAGTATATTAGTGTTAAAATCGTTACTATACCCAGAACATTCACAACGTTTTACGTATCATGGTACACAAATGGAATTTTTACCGCGAGAGGGCTACGCTTTTGAGTAAATTATGATGTAAGTCACAGTTAGTTTAATATTTTCACTTCATTATTTTCATCACAATTCTTCAATATAATATTTTATCTATTTGTATATTGAGCGCCAGCTTATGATAAATATATCAATTCAATTAGAAAAATACATTTAAAGATTTGTTAAATATGTCCATTTATATTACATAAGAGATATGTAAAGTAAATTATGCTGAGTTCCTAAATAAATTTCGTAATGGAACTATGAAATTAAAAATAACATGATAAACACTGAGAAAACGATATTGAACAATATGGACTGTGAAATTTCCAGTATGCTTATTGGTCGAAATGAAGCAATCTAGCAATGTCATTGGCTGAAATTAGTTACTATAAAATATCGTGAACAGTTTACAGTATGAAATTGTCTACCTTACAATATATAACGTGGAGGAGACAATATGATTTTCTGAGTGCCATGTTATTAATTTTCAGTTTTAGAAAATCGATAGGAAACCGGTTCAAACCCCAAAACCGTTTTACTTGGTTTCGGGTTTAAAAAAACTATTTCCACACAGTATCAGTTTCAGTTGCCGTTTTGATTTGACTAAAAGAATTGGTTTTCATTGGTTATCTGTTTTGGTTTCAAGCCCTGACACATTGTATAATTTAATTTTTACCCGTTTCTTCCCACTCAGTGATTTATTAATTTTAATCAATATAATTTGATAACTGTGATTAATATAATTCGTTAGGCCACTCAAAATGGATTCAATTGAATTAGTTAATACCTGATCAGTTCCCATGGTCTCCAATGATGCATTCTCTGTTGAAATGACAGTATTGGCTGTAAGAAGCTTAAATTTCTGCAGGCCCATGATTCTTTCTTCAACAGTTGCCCTGGTGATGAGACGGTAGACGTTGACAACTTTTTTCTGACCAATTCTGTGCGCGCGGTCCATTGCCTGTAAATCTTTCATAGGGTTCCAGTCATGTTCAACAAATATGACTGTATCTGCACCTGTCAAATTCAAACCCAAGCCACCAATCTGTGTTGTTAGCAACAATACGTCTATTGATGGATCGGCATTGAACCTCGCAACGACTGAGTGTCTCTGAGTCGCAGGTACACTGCCGTCTAGTCGCAGATATGTCACAGTAGGCAGGTGAACTCGCAGCAAATCGTTTTCGATAATGTCTAACATGGCTTTTGACTGGCAGAAAATTAGCGCTCGGTGTTGACTGACGAGTTGCTGCTGCTGCTGACTAGATCCTTGATTTAAGTCATCAATTAATACTCCCGCGTTGTTAAAACTGCGCTGTTGCTGCTGTCCAATACCACAATCGAGTAACAGTTGTTTTAAGGCAGGCAATTTCGCACCATGCTCGATGTCTGCAAGACTCGTCTGTTGTTGTTTCAGCATTGCACATACCTATTGACAAATTACTTACAGCGTTTAACTTCAAACAATATATTGTTAAACGAGTATAGAATACTCATGAATTTATCCTGGTTTAAATAAGGTAAACTTTCGGGATACAATTTTTTTAACTTGAAATAATGTGTCAAATGCAACTAAAATTTCACATCCACTGTATGAAATTTCATATTACTTGCATGATCTACCGATTCCATAGTCAAATTTCTGTGGAAATCCATAGAATTTCATTCACGTTCGGGCATGAAAAGTTGACCACTTCCTTGCCAAACAAAACAACAATAATTCGGCATCCTATTTATATGGAATTTCACATACTGTATGTGACTTTTCTGTTGCATTTGATACACTGTTTCGGCATTAAAATTTTTATCCCGAAAGTTTACTTTCTTTCAACTAGGGTAGCTAAAAAATGAAATATCGCCAATTCAAAGTAAAAAAATAATTAACTAACCGACATATATTGAGGATGCTTTGGACTAAGCACCAGTTTAGGATGATTGCAGACATTTCTTAGATATCTAAGTGCCTCGAACACATGGCCATGTAAATTTTGTCCGGAAGACTGATTAGAAGTGCTGGACATTAGTGTCATTGAATGTTTTGAACTGAAATCTTCATAAAGGTTACGTTGCAAAGGTGACAAATCGCAGTAATAATCTTGAGTTATTTTCGGTGGCAGGTCTTTCAATACATCCTCTTTGTTCCTTCTAAGTAAAAACGGCAGCACCTTGAATGATAAAAGAAAGAAAAATGCAATAAATAAAATCAGTATTTTCCAGAATATTTTTTAACTGAAACTGCAGCTACGTTTATGAAACTGCAGCTACATTTATTACAGACATACAATATATCGAACATAATATGAGTACCTGGCGATGAAGAGCTTCCATTGCTAGAGCACCAGCTTCTTGTTCTTTAGGCCCAGCTTTGGGTTCCCTGCAAGCCAATATTGGTCGTGAGTATTTAGCGGCAAATTGCTTTTCGCTACCAAGGAAGCCTGGCATTAGAAAATCAAAGAGTGACCATAGCTCGAGTACATCGTTTTGCACGGGTGTGCCTGATAGAATGAGTCTGTGATAGGCATGTAATCGCTTTGCCGCCTTGGCACTTTTGGTTTTGCCATTTTTGATGATATGACCCTCATCGAGTACACAATAATTCCATTGTATGGCCTCAAAAAACTCAATGTCCTTTCGAACGATGTCGTAACTAGCAACTATTAGTCGATATAACGTCACTCTTGACCGCATTTTTTCCCTCTCAGGTGGCGTGCCCGCGTACTGGGCAACCGATAAATCTTTCGCATGAAAGAACTTTTCAGCCTCGTATACCCAATGTCCGGTTAGAGTTGCTGGACAGACCACCAAACTCGGAGGCGCTTGAGGATTTCGATGATGATCGAGGGCGAGAATGCAAAGCGTTTGTAGCGTTTTTCCAAGACCCATGTCGTCACAGAGCACTCCGTGTAGACGATAACGATTTAAAAAGTTGAGCCAATTGAGACCTTGTTGCTGATAGGATCGAAGTTCTGCGGCCACTGACACTGAAAGCTGCGTATCTGGTATCGTCGCTGGAGTCAATAATTGTTCTAAAAATTGCCTCTCTTGCGCTCTTTCCTTGCTGTAAAGTATTCAAAAATGATAGTGAATAATTTCATTTTCATACACATACACAACGTACACATCCAAAATTAATTTTGTAAAAAATTGAAAAAAAATAAATAAATAAATAAAATAAAAGTACTTCTTTCAGATTGCTTTGCAGGAAGAAAAAGATACATTTTTTAGTCATTCTTTTTTTACTTATCTTACTGCAAGTTTGGTTCTGTCTTAAAGCATGAATTTAGTTGTTCTTTAACTCGTTGAATAGTACATTACTTGTAAATAAAAGTTTATGACTGTTTTTTATTCAAAATGTGTGAAAAAACGACCAATTAATAGTTTTGTTATGAAAATTTATAAAGAATTTCCAACATTTCGGCCCAACAAGTAGGAAGTTGAAATTTTCACTAGAGTCATTTACGGCATATTGCATACATGCATTATAGACTAGAAGTTACAAAAAAAACTAAAAATTTTATGAAAATAAGTTTACAGTACAACTTAACTGTAAAATACAGTATATCGTCCAATAAGTCAATAAATAAAATTGTTTGCAAAAGTACAAGTGCTAGAAAAACATTAAGTTAAATCATAATACTGTAATTCGGCTATAAAGGTTTCTTCGCGTTTTTAACAAAATTGATCTTGTAAGATAACTGTTACGAAAAGTATATACTTACACAAGATGTGGAGGATCTGCAATAGCGCCAGCATCAAGCGGCAAAAGTTGCACTAAAGTAGCAAAAGTTGCACTACAGGCAAGCCGTACAGCTTGATTCTGGTCGCTCATACGTCCAAGAAGCGGAACCATAAATAATACAGCGTAAGGTACAACTCCTACGCCCAGGTTTTCAACCAAACATGTCAAGCATTCTGCCGCGCCTTGGCGTCGTGCGTCCACTTTGTTAGGTGCAAGTGTTATAACAGAATTATTGGCGACCATATTGTTAGTTTCCAAAAGAGGTATTACACTTTGAACTACGTGTTTCATTGTCTGCAAAAAGAAAGTAGCATTTTAATTATGCGTAAAAAAAATTGTCTTTGAAGAAATTTAACATCTTATACAAAGTATGAATTTTAATAAATTGTAATGTGTAATAGAACTAAAGTATTTTTTAAGTCTTTTTATTTATTTATTGTTTATACATAACAAATAATTGCCCAATTAAAGATTTACAAATTTTGAAAAATTTTAAATTCTAGAATAAGTAATAAAAGTAATCATCATAAATTTAATACTTTTCAATTTCAATAAAATAAATGTCATTGAATAAATCATGTAAGTAATGTATTGATTCTTTTAGATTATTCTTACCTGTTCCTTATCTAAAGTGGCAAGAACAGCTATGCATCGTGCGGACATATGTCTGACAGCTTTGTATGGGTGTGAAAGCACTTTGCATAAATGAGGCAGCCATTCTACAATTAGAGGTAACAAGGATGGATGTAAGCTAGGCGCTAGAACCTCCAACACTTGCAGATTGAAGACTAACTTGTTGACTTCCTCGATACAATCACATTTATATGACTCCTCTTGATTGGTGAGTGGTATTTCTTTCAAATTCATGGGTATCATTAGATCCCATAGATGAGGTAGACGATTGAATAATTCAGCTCCAAATAGTGTTGCTGTTATTATAACAAAAAATAATTCTTAGATGAAATAAGAAATTAATGATTAGATGGAAGAAAGAACTCGAACGTCTCACAAAAACGTTTCATGATATAAAACTTTAAATTTCAATGTAAAAATATTCTCTAACTTGTGATAAGTGTGTGAAAAGTGATAGTGAATTTATAATCTTGCAACATGTATTTATATTCAGACTCGTATTTCTATTAAAATAGGACATAATTTAGATTCTAAATTTTAATAATAGTTAAACAGATGAAAAATTCAAAAGGCTTTAAAATAGCAATGAACCAATTTCTGAACATTGCAAAAATTTCTTTACTTATATCTTCCCAACACTATATCTCAAACTGAATCAAATTAAAGCATGAGTAACATACCGATGGAGGTGAGTGCTAAAGTGGCGCCACGCCTGCGAGTGCTCGCAGCTTTAGCTTCTGGCTCTTCGCAAGCAAACAGTTCTTCAAGTGGGATTTCTGTAGCTGGCGGCCTACCTGGACCGCGGCTAATGTTGCTGCCGGTACCAGCTCCTCGATTGTACACGACACGTTCGGCGTGCTTCTGTCGATTGCTTAATGTGATAATTCCATCAAACGGATCAGAGTCCGAGGAATTAATCACACGCGGCGTGAATTCGATATCTGAACATAGAAAAGTACATAAATTAGTGACGATCTTCGTATTTGGCGATGGCTTGCGGTCGACGCAAAAGTCGACCAGATACGCAAGATGCTTTGCTGCGAGTCGCTGTAGCTCCTCATTATCTTCCCGTTTAATCGACTCCATCAAAGGCTTAACCAGAGGGTTAAGCGGTTGTGGTGCCTCTGGCAGACAGCGCAGCATCGTCGCTGCACCTGCCAGTGCCGCCATGGAAGTTACATTCAAGGCTTGTTGCTGCGCCAGTGTACTGCTAGCGCCACTCTCTAGTGCTCGACGACGCTCTTCCAGACTTTCTAACAATTTAGGCTTTAACTTCAAACCTGAGCCAGTTGAACTACTACCAACGGTACTGCCAATCGTAGTCCCGTGAATAAGTTTGTTCGCGATTACCACAATCTGCTCCAGAGTTATCAGACCACTCGCATCCACTTCCAAAGGCAGTGGGATTTTGTAATGCTTGAGTGTAGCAATGTAATCACGACATTCATGTAATAATCGCGTGAATGGAGTCGCAATCTCGTCGTAGTAAACAACTTCGTTTAGACAAGCAAGCAGTTTATCTCTGCAAAAGAATTCCCAGGTAAATAGTATATTTCTGTCGAAGGCGCCACCGGCGCCCGAGACTTGAACGTTGTTTTTAATTGTGTGGAGAGCGGAAAAAAGGTGAACTTTTCGAGGCTAGGAGTAAAAAGTACGTTACGAATAGTTCACCTTTTCGCCGCTTTCCTAGCAATGAAAAATTTACGACTCGCTGACAACTCAAGGCCAAATTCAGATGCATTGATGAGTCGGCGAGTCAAAATTAAATTTTAGTCGTTGACGAGTCATTAACGAATTATTAAGAAATCAGAAATTGGCATTTTTACCTGGGTTTAATGTTCAATTTTGTATTACTGATTTTTATGCTAATCAGAAATTGTTTTGGATAATAGAGACAGTAATCTTGCGCTCAAAGAATCCGACAACTTAAGTATATGTTGAAGGCCATAATCGAAAATCATTACTCAGTGACTACCCAGGTAAAAATATACAACTCAGCGACGACTCGAGGCCAAATTCAGATGCATTGACGAGTCGTCAACGAGTCAAAATTAAATTCGATTACTGATGATTCGAAAATGATATTTCATGATATTTTAATATACTATTACGCAACATGTGCATGAAGATTTGTCTATGTTTTTACCTAATTTGGAAACTGATAGTGAATTATTTCTAACAATTAAAATAGTACATTACACATCAAGAGCTGAAAGTAAGTATTTCATATGAGGCAGCATTTGGGCCTCCAAAGGCGGCCACACTGAGAAAAAAAAAATCAGTCGTATTAGCTGAAAAACTCAGCTGTTTTGGCTGAGTCAACTCAGACATTACAAATCAGTCACTATTGCTGTGTGGACTCAGTTGTTTTGGCAGAGCAGACAAATAAGTTTTTTATATAGTGTTAAATATATTTAACTTTATATTATTAATATGTATTATTATATATATAATATTATATAGTGATATATATATAATATATAATATAAGAGAGTGAATAGTGACTGATTTGCAATGTGAGTTGACTCAGTCAAAACAGCTGAGTTTTTCAGCTAATGCGACTGATTTTTTTTCTCAGTGCAGACTGTATGTTTGCCAGTCCTAAGTTACGTCTCATATGCTGCAGCTTTTTCTCATATGAGAAATCATATGATTTTTTTTTAACTGGAACTTACAGATTTTATTAATAAAGTGTTTTTTCAAATTAACTTGTAAAATCATAGAATTTTTTCAATTTTTCATGACCATTGGAACAATTTCTTGGACATTTAAATTAAAAATAACATAGCTGCTATTTCATATTTCAATTTATTTCTGACGACGTTTCGGCCAAATGTTGGCCC
>JABFOV010006924.1:0-10058 GCA_022817685.1 Aradophagus sp. ZL-2020
CACACACACACCCCACCCCTGAGCGAGTCGTTAGGTGGACACGCACAAAGAGAAAGGCCAGACTCGGTGGATCGACGCGCTTGCACGGCACAGCCATTTTGGAAGCTTCGGCGCTTAACGGCGGAGCTTTCGCCTGCGTCTTCCCAAGCGAGCCCTCGTCACTAGTTCGCGTTCTCCTCCCTTTTTCGTTCCGGGGATTAGATTTTCAAATCGAGTCAATGCCAAAGCTAACGGCAAGCCGAGCAAGACGACGGAGGTAGCGGTCGCAAACTCACCGCACTCGTTTGCGTTTGTTTCAAGTAGACGAGACTTGGAGAAGCCACACATTATGGAGGACGACCAGCAGTTCTGCCTGAGGTGGAACAACCACCAAACCACCCTTATACAGAACTTCGACACGTTACTGGAGTCCGGCACACTCGTGGACTGCACGCTGGCGGCGGAGGGGAAGTACCTAAAGGCCCACAAAGTAGTCCTCTCCGCGTGTAGTCCTTACTTTGAGGTAAGTGCAACATTTCCATTTTGTTTTTCATTTTTTTTTTTTTTTTTTTTATTTATTTTTATCAACTAGAATAATTGATGCAGTCGTTGTATTCCATTAAAGTGACACCAGAAACGTTTGTTGCAATTTTCTTGATAAAATGGGAATTGCAAGAAAAGCTTGTGGGCAAGTCATGGCATTTTTGCAAGTAGAGGCAAAAAGTGGGACATTTTGTTTGAACGTTGACCACGGATTTGCTGTTGGTTCTCCTTTGTTTGACTCGTCAAACGGAGTTAGATCAATACCAAATAGAGGAGAGGTCGATGTTGAAACAAGATGGCGGCCGTTGTTGAGAACATCGGACTGCGGCTTGCGGCGAAGAGGTCGCGCCAGGTGGGGAGGCGTCACGGCGGCGTTTGTCGATGTAGACGACCCCCCCTCCTCCCTCCCACCTCGCGCCGCCTTCCCTCTTTGAGCTTAGCGGTGGATCAATACAGGGAAAGCAAGATGGCCGGTTTCCAGGGCACTTGCCCTGGGATTTTACCAGGTATGGGAGCAGCCGCGGGAGTTGGGCGGGGAAGGGGGAGGGGGGCGAAGCCGGGCGGGGACGCTCACTCCTTTTGCTCTATGTGCGAAAATGTAGATGGATAATGGAATGCCGCACGCACGCTCTTTGTGCGTGTTGTGTCACGCAGAGGTTTTTGACCTTTTATGGATATACGAGCCGAAGCAAATGATCGGGATTTAATGTGGTTTTCCGTTCTTTTTGTCTTTTCCCAAATATAGGGCCTCCTCAGCGAACACTATGATAAGCATCCCGTATTTATACTAAAGGATGTCAAATTTAAAGAACTTAAGGCCATGATGGACTACATGTACAGGGGGGAAGTAAATATCTCCCAAGACCAATTGGCAGCACTCCTAAAGGCCGCGGAATCTCTGCAAATCAAGGGCCTGTCGGAGAGCAAGACGGGCGGCAACGGGAGTTGCAAGTCCGATATCAGGCAACCCAAAGTCAGCTCGCAAGCGTCGGCGCCGGCGTTAGACATTCCACACGCGTCTTCCGGTCTCACAATAGAAAAGAACATCAAAGTTCCTAGGCAAAGTCTCGCGCAAAGTTCCGTCAGTGACTTGCCCGAAGACTCGGCCAGTCCGCAAATTCCCAAAGGACTCTCCTCCAGGTTAATATCTTGTTACAAATCACTTCTCAAATGTCATAAAGTTTTACAAATATTTGTTTTATTGAAAATTTTACTGTATTTGTTGCAATTAATTAAATTTATTTATTAAATTGTATTAAAATTAAATTATATTAATTTTTAAGTTTTTATTTGAAATTAAATTTAATTTAATTTAAAATTTTGTTCTTTCCATCTATAAAATATTAGATTGATTTTGCTAATTGCTGATTTTTTGTTATTGCAGGGAAGGCTCGCAAAGTCCAACCACTAGAAAAAGAAAGAGAATAAGGAGAAGAAGTTTAGGGGATGATAATTCAATGGAAAATCATGAGGCGTCCAATTCTAGCGATATCCAACCAAGCGTCCCAGCGATGGGCATCGCGCCCGTCGCGGACGAAAAAACCCACGTCGATCCTACGGATTCGCTCGGCAGGTCGGCGTTAATGCAGCAGTTAACAAAACCAGCCGACGATATGTTACAAGTACGTAGCTTCCTTATTTTTTTCAATTTATTCTGAGTGTAATTTAAATGACGATTTATTCATTTTAAATAATTCATCTAATGAAATCAGACTAGAATTTTGAATTTTCATTTTTATTATATTTCCTCTAACTTTCGTACTTTAGAATTTTTGAATGCCAGCGTCTAATGGAATTGAACTTTATTTTAAGTTCTATTCTTTCGCTTTGCTGGCAAATCAAAATTCGTGCTTAAATCCTTCTGCTTGATGCTTTTTTTCCTTTAATCTTGTGGAGTGGAAACACACGAAACATTTTTTTCCCCAATAAAAAATGATACTGCAAAAGATTTAAACTTGATTTGCAAGGTTAAAAAAGTAAATGAAAAAATGTCTTCAACTGTTTAGATAAATATAAAATGTTTGTTTTCATTGTTTTTGCAGATGCCTATCGAAAAACCGGAGCCTACCGAAGAAATGATTCAACCAAAGTCAGAGTATTTGGAAGATCCAGAGGAGAGTGTGGAAGATTTAACGTTAGATGATGATATGAATGACCTTAATGAAATGGAACAAGATAACAGCAGAGCGGGACCCAGTTCTCATGATCCAAATCAACATCCTGGTGGGTAGAAATATCACAAATTCTACAAATGTTTTATTTTCCATTTATCATTGGTTCAGTCAATCTTTTATTTTCCTGTTGAACCAGCAATTGAGGATCGTATTCGATTGTCGATTGCTTGGTCACAGCAATACTCTTCTCGTCCCAATTATTTGATCTTAACTCTCTTTTATAAGACGCAAAAATAAATGGGCAATCAAACACCTTTTTTGGTTTCGGATTGGCGTCAATCGGGAAGAGAAAAGAAAAAAAAAATGAAGAAAAATAAAATAATCAAATTTAGCTGTTCAACGAACTTTTTATGGGTTTTTAGAAAGTCACGCGTCAAAGAAGATAATTCTCCTCTATCTCTATCTCCCCTTCCCCTCACACACTCATCACTATTCCTCCAACTCACTTAATCTCTATCTCAATTCAACTTCTCGAACGGTATTTTCCGCAATGTTGCAACTCCTTTCACCATTCCCCCAGGGTCATCCTCTCGACACTAAATTACCAAATTGTCTTGTTGAATTAAAGCCCGTTCCATTAGAATTCACTTTTTGATGGTTATCCTGACGTTTTCACCTTATGAATAATTTAGGCTTTCCTCTTTTTCCCCCTCTTCAAAATTTCTGTCCCTCCACTCTGGCCATTCTTCTCTCCACCAAAGGTCATTGTAACGTATCAAAATATGATTCCCCCTTTTTTTCCCTTCGATGTTGAGTTCGTTGTCCAGTTTAATTTCTTTGTGTTGGTTGACTTTGGTATCGACGGGACGTTGACCGAAAACTAGCCTGGGTTTCCTCGTTTGCAGGTGGTGGGGGGGAGTTAGCGCGGCGTCGGGGCCGTTGGTTCGCGGCGTCGTCGCATTTCCTCGATCGTAAAATAAGCCCCGGCGCGCGCCGGCACTTGCCGCCGGGCGTGGACGTGGGCGCGTTGCTTAAGTCGCTGTCGACCAAGCAGGGTCGCAAGTACAGCTTAGAGTCTGTGCGCATGTCTCTCGAGGCGATATTGCTGCAGGGCGTGAGCACCACCCGCGCCTCGGAGATTTATGGCATTAATCGCTCGACCCTGCAGTTCTATTTGAAAAAGTTGAACGTCGTGCGCAGACGCTGGAGACCCACTTACCAAAGCCAACATGAGACATATTAAATAATCAGCAACAAACGATGAACTATTACTATCATTATTAATATTACTATTAAATAAACATACTTTGATCCTTAATTGTACATTTGATTGTATCGACGTTTACTCAACGACTGAATCTGAAACCAATTAAGGCACGTCGTTTCGATTGTAACCAACGCTGTAAACGTTTTCGATGAATTTTATTAAAGGGAATCATAAAGGACAGCAGTCTTTTTTTTCTTTTTTTTTTCTTTTGACTTTCTTTTGCAAATCATCAATGATGTCGATCGATGGGAGATGCAGTGTGCACAAAATCTCTCGGGCTTTTAATTGAAATTTATCTATTTATTTATTTTATTTGCCGTATCGCGCAGGTATATCATGGCACGTGACGGGAGATAGAAGTAACGCGGGCGGTGTGGTTGGCGCAGTGTCGGGAGCTCCTGGTACGCAAGACGAAGTTTTCATGGCAGCTCACGACGCCGTCCAGGCTCAACGCGAGTCACAAGGTAGGCTCATCCTTGCCAATTTACATGCAACGCCGCCCACCGTAACAATAGGCACCGTTAATTGGCAACCAAATTCATCCATAAACAAAGAAACAAAGACTGCTCAAGTTTAATCGTCAAATCAAACTCAATTGAACGAATCGCTCGATTGGATTGTGCTCGTAAAAGAAAAAGATACGATTCTTTGAATTCAGACTCATCGCAAACAAGCCGGCACTCGAGCTGGATGGCAAATGTAACGAAAAAAAAACGCGACTTATTTCCGGCTGGTTTGCTGTTGAGTATTCCAAATTGTACACGGCATCGGAGGCCGGGTGTGCCTATTGCGCAGGCGGGACGGTGCTTTTTACCATTCGCTGTCGGGTAATGTGGTGCAACTGACGCTCGGATCGACCCGTTCAAGAGTAGCACGGTCTCTGAAAGCAACAGCTTCTCATTAGTCTAGGACACGAAATCTCGGTTAATTCCTTTTTTTTTTTTTTTTTCATTTCAAAATATTTGAGAACGTTTTTTTTTCTTGTCTTTTTTTTTCCTATTTACTTTTTCTCTACTCCCCCTTGGGTATGCGTTGTTTTAAGTTCTCCATCTTGGAATCGTACGCCGCCAACTCAGACACACATGTTTCACCTCATTTCTCTGCCTTTCGTTCCCTGTACGAGCTCGCGTTGCCTCGTCCCTTGGAGGGGGATCCGCTACTTTTCCGAGAACTCGACTTCTACCGGCCCCTCTCTCCTCCGAAAATTCTTTCAAAGGCCCCCCTTGTCCCCCACCGAAATGTGAATCGCCTCTCAACGCCATTCCTTTATACACGTCTCTTCTCTTTCTCCGTTCCACGCGCGATAAACCGACGGAGCTTACGCAACTCGGCGGCTCTGTGTAACACACGCACACAGACGAGCCAGTTTATATCCGACGCCGTGGCAGCAGTCCACGAGCGAACAGGAAAATAGAAATCTGATTTCAGGTATTAAAGACGAATGTAGGCCGCGCTCACACTTCCCAGAACGGCCTGGGAACGCTGAATTTCGTCGCTCCGTCCTCGTCCGTTCTCGCGCCCTCTTCGTCAAGACCTTTATCATATCTCCGACTCTCTCGCGCCCGCTTTTTCCCCCCTTTTTCGTCGCGCAGTTTAGATAGCAAATAATTGCGTAACACATTCGCAGAAGAGAAAGCCACGATGGCGTCATCTTAGATCACGCGTACCGTTATAACTTATATTAGGCCATGCGTGCGCGCATGCGCATATATCCACGTGTTTATATTATATATATGCGCATATATTTATAGAGCTTATTTTCGCCCCCTTTTTCGTGGGAAAAAGTTACACGACAAAGACGAAGAAGGAGTATTGAAAAAGAGGCAAAAAGCAAGCGACTTTTCGGCCCGCGGGGTCGACGAACCCGGGTTTTTCACTGAAACGGCGCGAGAGGGAGTCAAGCAGCTACGTTTTTCCGTGCCTTTGTGGCGGCATCTGCCAGACGACTGCAGCTGTCGACGGCAGATGCAGACAAGGAGATCGCGTTGAAACAAAACCGACGCCCTCGGGAAAAGGGACGACGTGAGTTACAGAGAAGCGAGCGTCGGTTTTTCCGCGACGAGCGAGCGAGAAAATGGCTGTCCAACGTGGGATGCAAGGTAAACGAGGGGAGAGGGGAGGACGACCTCTGCATCAATGCCGGCGCGGTCGGTTCGCGTCTACGCTGTCGTCCCGTATCTTATTTGCACGATCAAACTCCAGACGCTCGGTTGAACGAACTCAGGGCCAGAGGGCGCTCGCATTGATCGCGGTGGGTCGTTTGTTTAAAGATCAGAGACTTGTTACCTTGAAGAATGGAAAAGAAAAATGTTTAGAGAAATGAGCGCGAACTCTACTTTTTATTTCACTTTTAATCCGTTTTTACTCAATTATCATTTATTACTGTCATTAAATATTGTTTGATTCAACTGTCCCGAACGGCGATTGAGTTACATGTTTTGTTGAACACACTCTACGCTTCTCGGACGCGACGCAACGATGAGATTGCGAAAGACGATTGGTCTGTGGAAATGCCAAGGAAAAAACGAGAGATACATGAAAAAAGGGAACAAGAGAATGAAAGATTGGACACTAAGTCAATGTTGCGCCACGTTATCTGCAGCGCGTAGAACAATTGAGATGATTTCGTGTTTGTGATTAGTCAGGCACGCGGCGTCAGAGGAGCGCGCGACATTCGAACCAGAGTGGCTCTGCGAGAAAGACTTCGACCGCCGTCCGCGGGGAGGGGGAGGCGACGCGCGCGGCAACGTCGTTTGGGATACGCCCGCCTCCCTACGAATGAGCGCGCGGTCCTCTCACGCCGCGTCTCTGTACGGATTATCCCACATCCCCAGAAAAAGCAAAAAACAAAAAATACTTTTTCGTACTGTGAATAGAGATCTGGAAAGAACGTAAAAGCCTTTTGACTAGAACAAAATTTCATCGGGAAGAAAACAAAAGAGGAAACAGAAAAGCACCCCTCGTAGTTTCATCACGTTCCATTTTCTGTTTTGCGATTTCATTGATCAGTTGACGTTTTTTTCCCGTTTTTTGTTTTTGTTTGTTTCAATTTCATTATTATTGTGTAACCAGTTTACTTTGGCCTTTTTACCACTTTATTTTCCTTTTGTTCATTAGGTTCTATTTACTTAGTTTCTCTTCAGTAGTTTTTTCCTCTTGAATATATATTTTTTTTTCTCCCCGGCCCTTTTTATTTTTAATACCACAAATACACGTAGATTTATGAGTTGACAAAATAAGGGATGTGTACGAGACAAGAAAAAAAAGTATTACGGCACACGGGACGTTCACACATGCTCCGCTTTTTCCCCGAGACCCGCGTTTGGCTTGATTTCGTATCGGACGTTAACGTTCCAGCTGACATGTGTGAGCGCCGTCCCGTTTGTATACGTAACACAGTAATTTTTAATCCATTGACCGTTGTGCGTATATAATCGTCTTGCATGTCACGCTTCCTTCGGTAGTGTAATACACTGTTAACTCGAAAAGAAGAACACGTTCCGAACACGAACGGCCAAACGGACGCGTTTCTTTCGATCGTCTTTCGTCGGTTACTTGGTTCACGTCGAATCCGAACGTGTCCTTCTTTCCTCAAAACATGGTTTTGTTTTACTAACCAAGTCACATGTACATAACTTGCTTCTTTGTTCGTAAAGCATTACATTCGAACAATCGATTAACCTGACCTCTAGCGGTGCGTATATGTGAAACGTATTATTCGTGTAGTATATATATATTATATATATATATGATTACTATATATACAATATATATATGAACATGTTTTTTTTTCATTTTATGCGAGGCATACGATCGACATATACACACCTACTGATAAAACGAATTGTACTTTTCACGAATATCATATGCATGCGCCGATGTAAGCGTTCTCCGCGCTTTTACATGCGCATACATATATATTACGCATATACGTACCCCGAATACATTTTGCTTTGATACTATTTTTATAATACTGTCTTCTCCATTCGATATTGCCTTTATATGACAAATATTGCGTCAACATGTTATATTTATATATACAATTTATATCTATATATATAACACTGTCGTATAATACTTGAGAGATATATATACATAAGGTCTAGAATTTATATACATTTGCATAGACTTCATATAAGAATTGTATAACTATTATATAGTAAGTTAGAGCTATGGTTCTTTTTCACCATGTTCATGTGTCACTTTTTGTTCTCTCTGTCTATCTTTCTCTCTCTCTCTCTCTCCAATAAGCTCCCAACACAGCATTCTTTGCCTCCATCCCTTGGCTCATTTTTAATTTTCTACTCTTTTTCTCTGCCCAGACTTCCTCCCATCCCCTCCCCTCAACAAACCTGTTTCCCACTTAAATTTCGTTCTTCATTTTCTGTCCCCCATATCTTTATCTCTGTCTTGAATGATTTTGTTTTATTTTGAAAGTGTTTAGGATAGGAAAAAGCAACATCTGTCGCGGTCGAGCGATTTCTCGATCGAGGCATGAGACTGCGAGAATTAACGAAGAAGAGGAGAAAGAGTAAAGAATGTCAGAACGCGCACGCGCAGTCGAACGCCGGGCCCTTTGTCCTGTGGTCGACCAACGTTCGTCGAGTGAAACGCGAGCGACCAGCCGGGGGACTTTTTTTCCCGGGGTCGCTTTTTTTTTTTTTTTTATTTTTGTTCTCGTCGTTTGTTGGCATTTTTGTTTGCCCTTTTTTTCATTCCGTTCCGTTTTCGCCCGCTTTTCGTGCCGCGATTGGCTGGAAGTTTTTCACGCAGTTGGGCCCTTTTGGCCAGCTGCGCGATTCCAGACCATTGTGCCCTCGAATCCGACTGATCGTCAGAATCCAGATGCCACGTCGAGGGATTTTGGCTGGCGGTTTTGGTAACTTTGGTAAGAATGCGGTAACAAGGTATAAGGTAACTCGGTAATGGTACGAACAATTTATTTACATGATTTCTCTATTTATAATTTTGTATCTTTACGTTGTTTATCCATCTTTGTATATTTACATTGAAGGACTTGTTTGTGCCTTGAAGTTGAAACCGCAAACATTTCGAGCGACATTTTTCTCACTCAAATATTTGTTCGGTTACAACTTCTGGCTTTTGAATTTGAATTGTAAACATGTTGTATTTCTTGGATGAAATTCTAGTGTTTTGTCAGATGTTATCAGATTTTATGTGTCTTATGAATTCGGTAATGTTGGTTGCCAGACCTATGAAATGCCCTCCTCAACTTTTTTTGAGGTGAATATTTTTTTGGTACATCAAACAACATTGTTGGATTAATTTTGTTATTTTGCATATAATTTGACTTTTTGAAACCATTTATTTGTCTTTATATTGAAATGCTAATCATGATGATGAATAACGTGATCTGTGTTATTCATATATCAGTATATTTTAATATAAAATACATCATTTTATTTGTGTGCGATACTTTGTAAAGTAAAAATGCGATCCTTTTGATCGTTTTGATGTTTCACGGTCACTTGGATCATGCACAACTTTTCAAAGTAAACTATTTTCTTTCGAATAACAAGTTTGTTGTAATGTAATTGAAAAAGTTTGAATTTCGAATTCAAAGTTGCATTGCAAGCATTTTCTTGCTGTGCAAAATCGAACTTGAAATTACGCTTTTTATTTCATTACTGTTTTTTAGTTTTATTTTTTATTTTTATTGAAAACCAAAGTAACATTTTATTGCAACTTTATTGGCCGGAAGAAGATGGAAGAACGGAGCAGCCAAAACATTCAATTTCGTCTCAAATATCGCCTTTTGCGGTTTTTGAAGATTGAATTGCAATGAGTGCCAAAAATGGGTCCAAGACGGAAACCAGCAGCAGCAGGACCTCTGAAGGATAAAATGAAAATCGACAAACTATTGTCGGTTTACATTTGGTAAAGAAAAAAAAAAAAAAAAATGTTGGTACAGTATTGGTAAAACTTTTTTAAATATTTATCGTTATATATAGTTATACCCACTAGAATAAGTGCAATTTTTGTGACAAGTTGTTATCTTATATTATATGTGCCATCTTATCATAGATTCTAAGTAATGATTTTATATAACATACCATACTTTGTTAATATGCCATTTTGTATTTTCTAATTAATTATTTTATGACTGTCTACACATGACACACACACACACACAC
>JABFOV010006925.1:0-10056 GCA_022817685.1 Aradophagus sp. ZL-2020
GGTATTCAGTGACCAGCAATTAGCGGGATTGGAGGCGAGGTTTGAATTGCAGAGGTACCTGAGTACACCGGAAAGAATCGAACTAGCGGCAGAGTTGCACCTTTCTGAAACACAAGTCAAAACTTGGTTTCAAAATCGAAGAATGAAACATAAAAAGCAACTCCGAAGAATAACCAATGAGAGAAATCAGCTGTCCATTGAACAAAACCAAACTACAGCTATATCTTCTGGAAGTGGTATGACATCACATATATATCGCACTTAATTGGCATTTATCATTTATCATTTATTAAAGTCGCAAATTTTATTTCAAGTCAATCAAGCATCCTTTCATGTTCATAAATGCATTCATTTCAGTAAACTTAAATTTAATAATTTAATTCTTAATACATTAAAAAAGAAATGAACAAATAATTGCATTAATTTTCGTTCAACATAGTTATGAATTTTGATATTTTACCGTCGAATAGTTCCTTCAGTTATGGGCAACTGAATACCACTAAAATTCCGATGATAATATATTACCACGCGTTAGTTATCAGAGCTGGCCATAATTTCGGTTCATATTCAGTATGGCCATTAAAGCTTAGCGGAACTTAGTGGTCAGAATTTACTATGATAAGAGAATAATATTGTTATAATTTAATAACTAAATTATCTGCATAGTATCGTATACTTCATTTTCAAGCATTACTTCAATTTCAATCTTGCGTTCCGAATTCCTTTTATCGTGAGGCTAATCAACAATACACTTCTCAATATTTAATTATTTCGGTAACTGATCTTCATGCTTCAATGTTATTTACGAACCGAATAATTATTTTAACGTTTTTAGAGTTGCATCATAATCATGGCTTAAATTAAAAGGTGTATTTTCCGGTGGTTAAAGACTGAAGTTTTTTCTTATCGCAAAATCTTCTATCGTTCTATAATAGAATAATGGCCGTGCGATTTTCTGGCCAACCTGACCACCATATTATCCGTCGACGTCGTTATCTACTTTTTGTGCCTTGGCGCTAATTCGTTGTCAAAAGACATGGTTTTCCATTTTTTACTAACGTTGCTAATACAGGAGAAGTCTTTCCTTGTGGAAAATTGCATTATTGTGTCATTCTCCAGTTTAAACATCTACACCGTGAAAACATATTTTCTGATTACATATATTTTGAATGAACGTAATTTATTTGGAAAACACTGCATTTCTATTGCAAAAATAAAATGTCTACAACGTATTAATAAACATTTAACACTGAACTTGGACAAAAATAAAACTTATTTAATGCGAATATTCACTTACAAATATTAACACAATATTATATGATAATTGATTTGCAATTGAAAATTGCACGAAAAAAAGTTTTTAGTGGAAAATATTTTAATTTTTAATTTTCAGTTACAAAATTTAATAACAAAAAGAAACTGTAACTGATTCAAAAATTCTGTACATTATCGTATAAATGTTTGCTGCTTGAAAACTTAATGTCACAAAACGCACTCAAGTATTTTATATTTCACTGGCTAATTACAATTAGACGAGTTAACGATAATGATTGAAGACATCGTCGCGCGATCTCTCGTTAAACATTTAATTCTTCCTTTGCGACGCAGCGAGAAGGCGGCGAACGAAACCTCGAAACAAAACGCGCGCGGAGTAAAAGAGGCTTGCAGAAAGCAACAACGCCAGCGCAAAAGCTCGACGCGAACGAGATAATGTAGAGCGACATCGAGACGCGAACGAAATGAAATTATATCGCTGTCGCAGTGCGACCGGTAGACCGGTTAATCGAAGTTAACTGCAGCGCTTTGTAATACCTGGCACGCTTTAAAGATACCGCACCGCATTGGCCTAACACCAGCCACTTGTCGTAGCGAAGATGGCTTCTTTTAACGTGGGATGGGCTAACAAAGTTAGCGTGACATCTTGCCGAGAACGAGGGTCGCTTGCGTAAGGCGGCCGCCTTGACTTGAGACTTCCAAGGAGAAGATCGCGAACTCGGCGAGACGAAGGAGGAGGCCGCCCGATTCCCGGTCTTCGACAAAATTAGTCAATTATCGTCTAAGTGCTTTGCCGGACTTGCATTCCTGCTTTCGCCGTGCAATCGCGCAACTTTATTTGCCCGCTAACTTTGCGCCGGCCTTTTTTCATCGAACCATCCACTTGTTCGTTTTCAAATAATCGAGTAAATAGCTTGCGGCCGGAAAGTCGCCTATAACTGACGACGTTTCCGTTAACCGATTGTTCGTTATGAGTTTCAATTTGTAGACTAGTAAAGTGAAGATGTGAGTTGCGTCTAATTATTTTGTTGCGAAATTTCGTGTCGGACATTTGTTTTATTGCAAAAAGACGTTAAGAAGGATCAAACTTGAAACAAATAGTATATATTCTCAAACGTATTTAGGAATTCTGAATGATAAGCCAGACGTTTTTTCTCTTTGCATGTTGATGTTACAGGAATGTAAAACAATTAATTTTTACGTGCCGTACTTTTACTGAGTACTCATCGTGTAATCCATCGCCATTTTTCACTTCTCAATGTCATCGGGTTGAATAGCTTCATCACAGTTCTTTAAAGCTTGTTCAAGTAGAATTATTCACGATTGGTAGGCTTCCAATTTATACACTTTTGCAATGTGTCAGTCTTCTATTGATCTTTACTATCTCAGTGAACGATAATTCAATAATCAATTTTTGAATCAAATCGAATAAAAGGTTTATTTGTTTAAATTTAATATACTCAACATCAATTTAAAACTAGATGAAGATAAAGCGTAAAATTGATACAAGGCATGCACGCGTATCATTTTTAAAAAGCCATTTTATCGGTAAGCCATGATCTAATGATTCACAATTTAAGTACTTTTAGTGTACGTAGATTAAAGTTAATCTAATATTCTGTATACTTGTTAAACATACATTGGACGGATTATTATAATGAAGTAGAAATTACGATTGCTTATTAATATTTAACATTATAATAATTTCAAACTATTTCCCGTAAATAGATATTATTGGTTTCAAAAAGTTCTCGTTTTTGCAAGCGAAAGCCAATATTAGTATTTTTCTAAATAATAACTTGTTTTTATACAAGACATTTCGATACTTTGGCAGAGTCCCGATATCTTTCAACATTAAATCAACATTTTGAACGTTTAAAAAACATTTGAATGTTGAGTGTTATACAAACATTCGTAAAACGTTATTTGGTATCAAAAAGCTTAAGATCTATTGGCGTATTCATTGTTATAGAACGGCCGATGGACTTTTCGCTGAACGGCGAAGGCCGAAGTTCCCGCGCGAGCAATGATGGAATCGCAAATGAAGATGAGGCCGAGATCGACGTTCTCGGGGATGAAACGCCGTCGCGCAGTAGCAGCAGTCTACAGTTGGTCAGGCGTAGCTCTTCGCCGGCGGTACTTCACCAATCGCTGCATCCGCACAGCGCGAGTTTGGCGCATCAACCGCAACACGGCCAACGTCACTATCGCTAAGAACCTACCTACCGTCATCTCGAGTGATTCGTGTAAGAAAAAACTCTCTTATTCCGTTCGGATTCCTTAGAGTCGATAAACGACTTAATATGTGCGCGCACATACTGAATCATATTCTGTAACTGATTTCAAATAACTCGATGCTGTGTTAGAAAAGCACACTACTCATCCAAAGTGGGAACACCGTAGTTTTGGTTTAAGAATAACCAAACAATAATAAGTATGAAAAAAAGGAAATTGAAAACGGCGAAACGAAAAGCAAAAAGCAGGAAGATCGGGCAAAATTATTTTTAAATTAAAAAAAACAGTACTAGCTTTAACAAACGTACTCACTGAAAAATAAATCTAGCTTTGTCTCGCTCCATTATTTAAATTGATTAGTGTTAATTTTGTAAAGAAAATTAAATTTCGGCGCGCTTTTTTAACTTGTCGCACTGTTGTAAGATACAAAACATTTTAAGTGCTACTAAATTTATGTTGAATAAATGGAATCAGTGGTTTTTATTCTTGTTTTTGTTATTAATGACTCTGCGGCAAGACAATATTTATGTACTTATACGGTGAACTTTCTTCAATTCCGCTTATACTTGATTCAAGTAAATGTGATTGTCTTAATTTTAGTAAAACACAGTATTTAAGCGTCTTGTGGAGTCAATCCTTTTAGTGTGATCTATGCCACGTCAGGTTTTAATTAAGCGAATCGGACGTTTCGCAACGACTTCCATCGTTGTTAATTTGTTTGCACCATTAATGACGTAGTCATTGCAATGTGTGTTAACGTTTTGTGTATACTAAATATAATTTGTCACAATCGATACTCTTCCTTAATTATTTATTTGAGAATCAAAACCATTAGATTGGAAATATTTTTATTGTGTATATATTTAACTTTTTGTTCATAAAGCATACATCTGAAATTATCGAAATTCCTGTTAAATAAATATAAAGTCAATGAAAACTTAGTCCCGGAGATATCAATTAAATTTTGTTAAACTGACAAAACACTTCCTTGCGCGAGAAAAATGAAGACAAAAAGATTCATAAGCGTTTTTTTTTCTCTTGTATGTAGAAATAAGTCAATTTTTTCAAATAAAATTATATTAAACCACACTGTAAAAATGAATGGATGAGAAATGAATCGTTTTAAAGTATATTACAAATAAAAATTACAGTACATTTCATTGTAAATTTAAATATTTACTGTTGCGAAAAAAAGAAGATAAATTATGGAATATATTTATAGAATAAAATATTTCACACGTATAATACGTCACTTCGCTTCACGTAACTGTACACAAATATTAAAAACAGAAGAGAGATAAAGTAGTTCGAATATTTTCCCCTCGATATCTAAAATTTTGGAAAATAATAAAATCATCTAATTATTTGGGTTTGAATTTCGCACGAATGATGAAGCAAAGAAAGCTTACGAAACCTAAAACAGTTACAATGACCTATGCTGTAATTTTACTTCCATTCATTACACCTTCTGTTGATAACAATTTCAGAACAATATTCGACATTCAGGACAAATAGGAATGACAGAAGAACTCATTTTCAGTGCCGAAGCTTTAATTCTCTCTCGATTTCGACGTAACTCTGGTAACAGTGAGTAAATTAACTTTAATGTACGCTTTGAATTTATTGTGCTTCCCGCATTGAAGCAGTATACATTGTTACTTATTTGTTCGATTGAAAAGCGTCAATTAATTAAAATTCTGATGACGATTGAAATAAAATAGGAAAAAAAAATTAAGAGAAAAAGTAAAAGAAAAACGACGAACTGAAAAATCCTACGAAGGGTGAAATAAAAATAATTAAGCCACTGACTGCATTGAGTGTTGTAATGTCAATAACCTGTATGGATACGTTCATTTCTCTTCTTTTCATCGCCGCCTCGAGATCGCACTTGTAAATAATTTCACAAGAGGAATAACATAAAGCATTGTTGGTCCATCTTTTTTCTCTTTTCCGTCTCACCCTTTGTCACCGTCCTTTTTTACAGCGAAATGTTCGCTCGTGCCCGTGTTTCGTACCTTTTCACCCGCAAAGTGTTCTCTAATTTACGCTGCACGGTGGAATTGAATTTCAAAGGTGCGAGGAGTGAGAGAGCCGTTCGCGTGACAAAAATGTCGAGCAAGTTAGAACTTTCATTTGAGCGGAGTTTGAATTTTAAGTGCTCCTGACAAAAAACGATTGAAGCACTCACCTCCGGTGAATATCCGGCTGGTAGATGGCGCATTTATAGTAGCATTAGTGGTCTAAATGCTGCTCGATTGACATTTTATGATGTCGCGGGTCACGACCGATGTGCGAACCCTCCCCCTGCCGCCGGCATCAGGAGCCCGCTAATTGGCAGCCTGACATTTAGCCGACGTCGCCCTGGAACATTTTTACGACTTAACGAGTCCATCATCAGCGCACGGCAAAATATTTAATTAAATCTATAGTTATTTTCCGATGCCCGGCGTCGGCAATTTATTTCCGCGACGCATCAATTTTTCCTTTCATCTCTTTTTTTCGCTGCATTGATTTATCGATCATTAACGATTCAAATCTCAATAGATATGTTTTCATTGTGAATAATTATTGAACGTTTGTTACAGTTTATACATTTTTGTGGGTTTCCCAATGTTCCAGTGAAGTTTATGTCATTGCGCAGAGAACAAAAGATATTTCGCGAATAATTTTTTAAACAACAATTTTATTAGAAATAAAGAAACAAATTAATTTTTAGTTCTTTGAGTTAAATATTTATTATGCCAACCATAAAATGTTTATATAACAATATTTTGACAAATCAGCCAATCTAATAAAGGGAAAAACTATCATGCTTCTTAATGTAGAGAAGAAAAATATTGTCATTTTAATCCTGAAGATTTTAAATAGTTCTGCGAAGACTTATACAGCTTCGCAGATAATTTTTTATACATTCTAGGCGACGGATTACTGCGAAAATTTGATTTGTAAAACTGCGCTCCGCAAATCGTATTCATAAATTTCAGTCATTCACTAAACAAATCTGCATCATGAATATTCATAAAGGGGTGGCTTAAAACAAATTAATGCGACTACGTAGATTATTCGGGTCGCATCGTGTGACATTTAAATTGGGCTCTTCGTTGAACAGTAACAGCCGTAATTCTTGCAAGCGAACTTTGCGATCAAAAGCCGCACAGATTGTCTATGCAAAAGCAGCGTTCCAAATTGTAGCAATTTTTCGCGTTTAATAAAAGCGCGAAAAATTGTTACATCACACACTCATTTCGAATTTATTGCTGTATAATATTATCAATTTTGTTACAATCAATTAAGTCTTAATTTTGTAAATTGATAAAATTAAATGAAAACATGTTCACTTAGCACTATTTCATGTTGGCAAAATGTTTATTATAACTCATTTTTTCATGAAACCATGAATTAAATAGATACATATTATTATACATTTTATGCAGTATGTATTTCTTCATTCGAATTCCTCATAAATTAATAACACGTCTGACTTAATAAAATCCTATTAATTAATATGGCTCACTCTTCACAATCGTGTACCATAATCTATCCCAGAGATCAAAGCCTATACGAGTTTGCAGCTTTACTTTTCGCATGCCATTACACTTGTTTTCGCTGTCAGGTGCTCGATCGTCCCCCCTTTTCGCAGCAGGTTTGCATTATATAAGAAAAGTAGAAAAAGAAATGTAAAAATCTTTTTGCACTTGCTGTCCCAACGTTCAGCTTCTTTTCAACATTTTCCGCACACACGAACTCCTATTTCCATCGCACGTACGTGATGCTTAAGCGCTTTCACGATATTGCGTATTTGAGAACATGGCCCGTGATTTTGTCCCGATAATATGATTTCTGGCGCCCCTCTCGACCCGCCCTATCCATCGCTATAGAACCTGTCGTCTCACCCTTCCACGCGCTACTGAACCGACAGAGTAGCTTCGGTCGCTCTGATCCCTTGCAATTACTTCCCATTATCTAGGTATTAGGATTCGCCCTAACTGTAAGCTCGGCGTGTTTTAGGCCCCGCCTGAAGCCACCGGAGACGACTTCGAAATTATATCTTTTTTTCCGCTGCCTGCCAGATTGTCGTCATTTTGTCGACTTTGTTATGAATGTTATGCAAATTGTTCAGATTACGGCGTATGCTAGCTTTCAGATGTAAACTGAGACAGGCATACTGTTGTTCCGCTGATTTCGTTTGGGAATTTAATTTTCAAGCGCACCGCTGAAGGTTTCCATTGTGCGCGGCTAAAAAGTCACTGCAGTTTCAGAACTCTCCTTTTAATACTTCACTTGAAAAGCTTTTTAAAAACATATTTTTTCAAGCAGTACTTACTTCTGGAAAGTGAAACGAATGATGTGCATTGAAATACAGGAAGTTCGTTTTAAAATGTTATTGCGGATGAAATATTATGTGTAAGGTTATTTATGTTTTCCATGTAGAAACTGCATTGGATTATGAGACAGTTTACTCTGAAATCATATGTTAATCTCCCACACACACACAACCCCCATTTCAGTAACCTGAAACAAGGAAAAAGTAAATGTTTCAGGGTTTTATGTATTTTGTACTCGAAAAAGTATGGTGATAATAATCTTAATATAAATGTGATAAGGTACAAATCGGGATGTATCGCAAGGACCTCGTATTCACCTTGCGTGTATGTCGATTTGTGCCTTTATAAAATTGACAAATTTTACTTTGAGAAATGATACGTTCCATCTAAATTCATATAGGATTCAATGTGGGAATTCTAAAATACATACAGAAATCTAGAGCACAAAGGGGATGTAGCAGGTACCCAAGTGATTTCGCTTCGATCAAAATACTGATAACATAAATTCCTACGGCAATTCCAATAGCATGGATTCCTTAATAATTCACAACTGAGATTCTATGTTAATTCCTGCGTAGAATTCTTACATTTGATCTTACATGGGTTTTTTGAAGAATTTAATGAAATGAAAACGAGCAAATTAATTTTCCAATTATTCTAATACCTTACAAATGATACTGGAAATCTATTGTCAATTTCATCAAACAGTTTGTTATTTACGGTAATTTAAGTATATACTCAACAGAAATAATAAACAAATATCTCGTCACAAACGCTCCATCAAATTTATCATCCAACAAAACCGTATCAAACAAAAGTTATAAAATCAACGAGTCTGAAATGATAAACGTAATATAAGTCCATCATCGACAAGTGTTATTCTAAATTGCTTCTACACTCCGAGTCGGATTTTCTGCCGAAAGCCAAGAGCGATCAGTGAAAACACTAATTTTAAAAGGGCCGTGGGACACAAATTGAACAATAAAAGACCCTCCTTAAGTGGCGGGAATATACAATTACTGTTGACACTGTTAAACGCCAATAAGGACTATGTAAATAATCGATATCCTTTATGGAGCAGATTGCCGAGTGACTGGCGCGATTTAGCGATAAGCCGTGTTTGAGGGCTAATGTCGCGAGCATGTAATAAGCACGCGGGCACGAAGGATAAGCGGATAATTAATACGTGCATCAAAAGAGTTTCTTTTGAAGCGCGCGGAGACGCGTCAGCCGCCGGCGACAAAGGCCACCGTGAGCGGCCAACTAATTGACATCCCCGGCCGGGTAGTTTGTGATGTTTATTAGATTTCGTTGAGACATCTATTATTATACGCTAGGCAAATAAAAGCCCAAGTGGGCGCGGGCACGTGGCATCAAGAAAAACAGAGCGCGCCGGCCGCGCGAGGGAGACGGACACGTACGGCCACGTCGGAGATGTTCGCGCCCAGCGAAATGCGTCGAAAATAATTAAATCAGGGACAATGAAAAGGCAGGTACAATAGCCGATAGGGAGCGTTAAATGCAATGGGCGTGTTCTATTACTTTCATTATTTCCCGTAAAGGAGGGTTCGCGAGTGAATGCAACGGCCGCCTAGGAGTTAGTGGCCGTTCAGTCGAGTTATTCGTGTAATAAACGCGCCCGGACCGTAGCTATCTCGGGGATTATGGATGCCGGCTCGCTGAGTCGCGGGCCTGCGCAGGCTCGCATATCAATCACCGTTTTCAAGATCGCGGGACGCTGGACATATTTTTTCTCAAGACACCTCCGCCTCGGATACTGTTGGACTAGAATTTTTTGAAAGCCAAAGTCTTTGCGATCATTATTTCTGATACGAGCGCTTTTTCTTTTTCTTTTTTCAGTTTAATTGCTTACAATAACGTGTATTACACATTACACCAACCCTGCTCGCACAATATTTTGAATAATCTGCTTATTTCCTAGCAATCGTAGAAAGTGTAGTAGAAACATGTGATATGCCGTCAGTATTCATTTAATAATCGTTATGAAAGTAAAAATCCAGTAAAAATCTTACACTTCTTCACTTAAATTCATTTATCTGTCTTTGGATGGATATGAATAGTTCCACTTTTATCCGCCCACTAGTTGTGAAAAAAATCCTTTACGAAATACAACATATCAATTGAAAAAGTTTAATCTTAAGCGTTAATAATCATTTCTATCTTATACTTCGTACAAATAAAACCCGGCTTTCCTCTATTC
>JABFOV010006926.1:0-10056 GCA_022817685.1 Aradophagus sp. ZL-2020
CGTTATTGTTGTTGTGTTTCGAAAGAGAAGACAGATAAACAGTGGGGAAGGGGTACTGGGGGGTCGGAAGTGTTTTAAAAGAACATTTTTTTTTTAAAGATAAATTTTTCATATATTTTTTAATGAAATAACTTAAATTCGTTTTTGTTTCTGAGAGAAAATAAAAATAACATTTAATATGAATATGAAAAAAAAAAGAAAAGAAAACAAAAAAAAAAAACAAAAAAAAAAACAAAAAAAAAAAACAAAAGAAGAAAGAAAGATTTATTGAAAAAGCGTTTCAATTTGTTTCTCTAAATGTGTTTCTTTAAAATGCAAATTGGCACACTTTTGTCATAAATTTTATCTGTATCTTACTATAATAACATTTTTCTCGATATGAAAATTATTTAATACTTGTATCGTTCGCAACAATGAGATGTTATTTGATAAACGAAATTACTCTACGTAAATTACACGTACTTGACACACAGATGGTCAAAAACTGATCTTAAACAACAGATAAAAAAAATGATGCGAAGTTGAGAGGAGTTTTCTAAAGAAAAAATTAATCTCAGTTCCAATGAAAAAATAAAGGAAGCTTACTAACAAACGATTAGCCTGGAATGTCGAGGAGCTTTGAGAATAAAGAACGGCTGGTTTAATTGAAAAGCACGCGAATTTCAATCAAGAAGCATCGATAGAGTTCCTTTCATGCACGCGTCCGCCGGGGTCACTCGAATGACAAGTTTATTCACCCTTTGCGTTTACGTGGAATCCGTCGTGCACGAAAGGGCCAATTTCGTTTATTAAAACCGTCTGACCGAGGAAACGACGGGAAAACGTCTTCGTTTGATCTCATAAATTGTTGTCACTCCTGCCGCTGGAAAACATGTTACTGTTATATCGTATAAAAAGATCGTATGATATCGTATGATATTAAAATCAAGTTGTTATTAATATATACATTCTTTCCGAAAAATCTTAATTTTTTGACAATTAAAAAACTAATGAAAACAAAACCAAACGAAAATAATCGATTGTAAAAAAGTTCAGTCCTACGTCAACAATATTACCTCAATAAAAAATATACCATTTTTTGCTCACTTATTTTGTACCTTAAATAATAAATCAAATTTAAAATACTTAAAAAGTAAATTTAATTGCAACACAATTTGCCATGTTAATGAAATGATTGAATTGATGTTTGCAACCGTTGAATATAAATAATGATTGAAAATTTTAAAGTTAAAAAAGAAACAATAGAATTTGGTAAGAAAAGTGTAGCAGAAAATGAAATGTTATTAAGGTACTAAATAAGGATCACGGCGTAAACAACGACTCGAAATTTCAAATCAAAGTTTCCTTTACGTTCATAACTTGACTTCTTTTCACCGACGGACCGCACTACCTTTCAACAATTCACATTATATCACGGTTCACGCATTTGGCAACGTGATTGCGCCACTGAATAGGTGCTTCAAATAATAACAGATCATAACAACCGGTACAAGTGGCTTCAATTGGAGGCCGTCAATGAATTTCTAAGGCGTCGGACAATGACCTGTCGCGTAAGCGTAAATATTTTTCAAGTCAAGCAAATTCGATTAAAAACCACATTAACATTAAAAAAAAAAAAAAAAAAAAAAAATACAATTTCCATCATTTTACAACAGCGCGATCTCAAAATGATAACATATACAAATTTCTCCAAAGCGTGACAATATTTACATTTTTACTTCCAGACTTTCCTTGAAACTCAAACTCAGTAAATTTGTTTATAAATGCAAACAACTGAACCGTGACTAAATGATTGCATTTTATTTACGTTCACTTATAAATGTTGACAACTTCAAACACATCGTTTCTGTGAACGCCATGGTAAAAAACAATGGTATATTGAAATAAAATTCAAAAAGAAAACAACCAATAAAAATATTCGTTTTTATAAATTTATAAACCAATCAAGTCGTAACCTTAGCAAGAATAACAACGCGGATTTGTGATATTTCGTCTGAAAAAAACTAAAGAATCGCGTTGTAACTGTCCGCAGTCAGTGAAGCATTGACCGCCGCGGTTGACATTTTTCTCCTATTCCTTGTTCTCTTTCATTTCTTTCTTTTTTTCGCACGCTTTTCCTCGCGGCGATGAAGCCGGTCGCCTGTTATTAGCAGATAAAACTAGCGTGTTCCTCTTACGCCGGTCACGCTCCAAAACTATCTTATTACTTTGGTTATTCCAGCGCGAGATCACATTCTGAGCCTGCGCTTCGAAACAACGTCCTTCCTTCCCCCGAGTCGCGTTTATACTTATTCATACGGCTTTATCTCACGGCTTGTTGTACAATTTTTCGCAAAAAAAAGATAAAATAAAAAAGGAACTGTTCTTCTTTTGTTTTCCTAATAAACAAATGTGATCTTGGGGCAAAAGTAAACACGTTTAATGAATTGAAATTTTTATTTCAAACTTGAGAAAAACAATGTAACAGTTTGTTGGTGAATTAAACAAAACAACTTTTTCCCTACTTTCAATAAAATTCACTTAAAAAACGATAATCAAAAACACTTTTCATGGTGCTTCAACATTCGGATATGTTGATGAGAAAAGGTTGGAATTTGCGTACACTCTGAAAAACATGAAAAGTCGTTTCATGAGAGGTAAGGTAAATGGATATGGAAACATGTATAAAATAAAATAAACAAGTATAAAAAATAAAGAGTGAGTTTCGCGTTGAAGAGTGGTAGAAAGTTGCATTCAGCGATGAATTACAAGCATTTTGTGCAAAACTTCCGAAAAGAGGTAGAAACCGGAAAAGTGGTCGATCGGTCGCTGACACTAAGCTTTTTAACGGATGCGAAAACTGACGGCCGGGGACGGGAGGAGGGGGGGGGGGGGTAGAAATCAAGAGGCATTGAATCGCAAATGTTAATTAGCGCATTAATATGCCCAAACAGTAATTCCTTGCGATCGACCGCGTCAGTTTTCCCATCGGAGCACCTTTCACACGTAGATACCACCAGCGCACCATATCAAGTATTGCAGTTAGGTGGATAACACGCTCTGTTTAAGCAGTTTAATTGGCCGTTTTTGTGCGATGCGATGCGTCTGCCGAGGAGTGTTTCGGCATTGATGGCTCGCGGGGGGGAACAAAAAAAAACGCTATAAAATATAGGCCAGCGAGTAACGACTATTGTCAAGTGATTTGGACCGAAATGTTATCGAGCAGACCGATTCATAAATCATATTAGAATGCATTTGTCACTTTGAAAACGAAGAACAAGATATGTAGAGAGGATACAATATTCGCCAAATTTCGACATCATTTTATATTCCGCAAATTCAGTTGCAATTCAGTTCTTGGGACTTTGTACTTCTAAAGTCAATGAGCTGGTATCTTGTCAATTTGATTCGATTGAACAACAAATTTTGTTCGTCGTTCATAAGTCAGATTCTAGTACCCTATTCTGATCTGATCTGAAAATTGCAGTTTGGTGAAATTTGATGACATTTGGACCGAAATTTGGTGACTCGGGAATCAAAGAAATATGAATTATATTTATGTGAGTTTGGTATGCAGATTTGCGAAGCGATGCTCCAATTGGAGCGGAGGGTCGAGATAAGGGTTACGAGATGAGGCCATGTGACATCAAGAGCACAGCTCTTAGAATTGCGCGCGAGAATTGCGCAATCGACCCACGCGGCCCGCCGAGGTGCACGATTTAATTTGCCATTACTTTGTTAAAGGGATTCGACGTTTCATTTGAATGGGCGACGTCGAAAAATCGCATGCGCTTGCGAAACGTCTTCATTAGCGGCTCATTGTTCGGCGAGTCGCGCGAGCCGCGTGATAGCTGCTTGAAAATCAATTTTATTGTATGTTAAAACGCCGGGGGTAAAAGTGCGAGTTTTCGGGCCGCTCGAATTGTGGGCTGCCTTTAATTGCCAAGAAACGCTTCTTTGTTTCGTCTCGCGACTTTGGTGATGGACTAAAGTGGTCTTCGACATAAGACAATATTGCAGCAAAACGAGGGATTTGGAGGATGAAATGAATAATTATATATTCAGTCAAGAAATATTTCAATTTATATCCTTCGCGTGATTTCTACAGATTTCGACACAACTTTGTTTTCACGTGCCGGGTATTAATTATGTTTTTAAAACACAATTGTGTAAAAACTTGCGCGTGAGCAAATTGAGAGAAAAAAGGATCATTTTCGTAAGAAACGGGATTTCCACAATTGAGCGAACAAGGTGCAATTGAATTGCCGCGTGGAAAAAAAGGAAGAAGGCTCGCACCCAATGAACACGTTTATCGCTCAGATCTGCTGTTTGTTTCTTTTAGCGCATTTACGCTCGGTGGGAGAAATTGCATTATGCATGGAACGAGACAAAGTGCTCGCGAAGATAATTAATGGTGGCCGGCTGATGAATCGTTGAACGGGATGCTCGATTATCCGCTTGACAAACGCGAAAGCTTCGGTCGTTGTTCGTCCGAAGGCGCGATACCACGAGCGATCGGCGGAAGCTTCAGTCGGCTCGGTCATGCGTCACTTTTCAACCTCGCAGCGTGTGTTTTTGTTTACCGCAGCGTTTCTTCCCGTTTAGCCCGTTTAACATTCGTCAAAAACCGTCGACTTTTATTTCCTCCAACGGACCCGAGCAAACACGATCAATTAAGTGTTCGATTCGCAGGCTCGACAGACAGTTGGTCTAACTGACACGCAAATTAACGTGATTAAAGTTTACAACTTTTCTTAATAAATGAAAATAAAATACATACAATTTTATAAAGCGTTACTTTTTTATAATATAGTACTATTTCTATAATAAAACAAATAAAAAGGGGAATTAGAAATTCGGTTTGCCTGACTGGTTGCATCATCATGCTTTTTTAAAGTGTAAACAGTTTATGAGATATTACAGTCGGAAAACAGTATACTTGGAGGCACACTTGATCCGAATCAAAGTTGATTCAATGTGTTTCCGATCCAATTGTCCGTTGCGGCAAATAAACATAGGTTGATTCAAAACCGCATTCACTTGAAAATGGGACAACATCTTCTAGACACTCGATCCAATTTAAAATTTGAAGCAAGTGAGAGCGGCTGGAAAAAATTAGGTCTCCTTCTCGAAATTTCAAACTTGACACAAATAGAAAAAAAAAAATGAAAACATTTTGTCCACTTCCTTGTTGCTCTACTGTAAAACGTTGTCATCGTAGCAGTGCCAAGTAAAGATTTGTTTCGCAGAATCCACGATTGCCCAAGATTTCGAATTTGCTTCAACTTGAAGCCCTTTCACAAATATCCTGCCCGAGTAATCGAACTCAATTTCCTTTCCTCCTCCGCCTCATCATTCTTTGCCCGTCTTTTGAACCTGGATAACGTTGTTTACTTGTTGACTTTATAAACAGACGCTATTAACGACTAATTTGCATAATGACCGACGCAGCTGGATCAGTGAGTTACGAGTATACCTGCTTCTACCGTAGGTAAAACGCACGTCTCGCACACGTACGCACACGTGCAATAGGATGTGCATTACGCACGAAGCCGGCTTATGCATACACATGATCGAGACACGGTCGCGCCCACGGATATACGCGCGCTCGCTGCACTCGCCGTTTCCTCTTTCGTCAAACAGTTTTTTGCAACGACTCCGCGGGCGCTGTTGTTTCATGATATTTTCGATTACGCGACAAAGGTCGCGCTGCGTTTCGGCCGAACACGAAAAAACAAACTTTACACCGCCGTACAATTACACCGCTTTCGCATTTTTCATCGCTTTAAACGTAGACAGTAATATATTTTTGCCGGGAGCGCCACCGCGGCCGTAGCATGTATGTTTTTTTTATGCGGGATCGCGGGAGCGGATGGTAAAGTGGAACTTACAGCCCGAGGGATCATTTCTTTTTACTGCTTTTTACTTCGCCTAATATTATCGAATTTTATTATGTTGGCTATATCTTAATTGAAACCACTTTGGCATAGTAAGGAACATTCCTTTTTCAAGTTAAGGAAACGTGTTCTGTAAGATGAAACGTGAACCTATTTACCATAATTTGGAAACCTTTTGATTTTTATAGTTCGATTCACGACAATTTTACGTCATAGAAGACCTTTTCTTCTGATTCAGAGAAAAATTTGGGAAATGTTTTATTTCAGATTGTAATAAACAGTTTTACTATACCACGAGTAAAAAGTCACTTGGATGATATAGTAATTTTATATGATCGGGTATCACTACTTCATTTGCTTCTAATTGATATATTTACGTTGAAAGTATGTCCGCGGTTCGTGAAACGATGATTCCAAATCACAGAACGCTTTTTATCGGAGCGCAAAATTGAACGTTACGACCGATTTGTTGTAATTCTGAATGCGACAATTAGAAGAGTTTGAAAGTGAGACGGAGGCCAATCGTTGAGTAAACAGCAGTAATGATTAAAGCAAAGACCGCCTTGAGAATAGAAAATGCGTTGACTCGCCGAGTCGACGAGTGTTTGACAGTTTCGAGCACGTGAGCACTGTTGAAGGGAAAGTGAGGTATAGCACGGGCACCCGTAAGTAATACGGCGAAGCTCCTTCAGCCTCGACTTGCGATCCGATCAATAAGACTTTTAGCGCTCCAGGACTATCCATTAACCAATTAGCCGACCAGCTACAACGTTCAGCATCAATCATCACCAAGACTTATCAATTTGCGTACACCGTCCTTTTAAAATACCAACTTCAAAACATGTTAATCTAATTTCAACATTTATTCAATCAAATAGCTCATCATCATCTTTTTTAATTCTATGAAAATTGTCATTTTCCAAATTGTATATATATATTTTACACGCTGTAAAAAAAGAATGCAAAATTACACTACATACCACGGAAAATTACAGTAAAAATGTCAAAGCTGACCAATGGAATTGCTTTTTTTTTTGAAAAGCAGCGATTTCATTGCTTAGCTTTTACACTTTTACTGTAATCGTACATTCTTTTTTTTACAGTGCGTGCATAGAATATTTTATGTCTCTTATTCGGCGGGTGGAATAATAGTTTTGTTTCGTTAGACGATCAAAGTACAACTTTTCGTCTATATGGGTACGAAAAGTGAAACTTTGCACACACGTGTAAGAAAAGAGAAAAAAGTACGTATTTATATGGGTATCGTTTATCAAGTGAAAATAATGTAACGTTGCTAATTATATTTGTCACTGTCACGAGTCAAAATGTAAACATTGTCGAAACTTTGTCAATTTGATTATAAATTTTCATTGATTAAATATGTAAAATTCAAACGGACTCTGGTCGACATTAGCGACCTCTGCGTGAAAATGATTCTCCCGCGGTAGAATCGGCAGACTTGACTCGCAACGTCAATAAATTGAATAAACAGCGAGATTCGCTTGTTCGCAATTGGTCTACGGAGGACGTGCATCGGCCGAGAGGAGCCTTATGTCACGTATATTATATTGTGGGCGACGGCGCGTAGTCGTCCTCGAGTCGACGAGTTCCACGGAACGTTAATGTTATTTCTCATACGCTTCACATGAACGTGTACATTATTTATTGCAACAACAACATTCAACGGGCCGACCGTGATCGAATTCAGTCGCACGTGCCGCTGTTTTTGCGAAAACAAGTGCGCGACTTGTTCAGTAAGCAAATAATTGTAGAGAAAAGCGTAATGAAAAATATCGATTTCAGCAAGAAATGCTGCAATCTAGGTGACCTGAAAAAAAATGTTACTTCTCGTGTTATTATACGCAATTTCGTTCTTTCTTTTGCTTTTTCTACATTTGTAGTCGTTTAAGAAGCGACAGCTCTATGTATGTACAATTAAAAAAAACTCTACTTTTCAAGATCGAAAATTTGTCTTCAATATTTTACCAATTGAATAAGTTGAATATCATTAATAAATAACACTCCATTTGTATGATTTTGAATAAACAAAAAAAACAATTTAAAAATGAAGCAACTTTATTAATAACATTTTCCTTAATGAACAAAGTAAACCCGAAAAGTTACAACTTTAAATTGTTTTGTTTATATCCTTATGCATTATCTATATCAAACAATTTGTTTCAAATTTCAATGAATGAAATAAAAGCGTGACTTGATTAAAACTTGCAGTTAAAAAAAAAGAATAAATAAATAAATAAATAAATAAATAAATAAATAAATAAATAAATAATAATAACTGCTCAATCAAACGCAAGTAAATAGTAAACAAAACGCAACACGGCAAGATATCGTTGCGAAATTGTTGTTATCAAAAAGGTTCACTGTGACGATAACAGAACTTTGTTTCTCCTTCGAGAGCACGTGGAAAGCACGAAGCAAGAGGGGCAAAACGATTGCACGCTTTCGTTCGAATGGGTAAATTGAATGGCTGGGAAAGTGAGACAAGTTGCTGGTGTTTAAGCGGCGATATGATATTACTCGGCCGATGCAAATGCCGGCTCTCTGTTTCAAATGTCCCCCGATATTCCATCGTTGACCCTTTCAGGCGCCGATTTCGCGTGGCGCGCGGGAAAAGGCTTTGCGGCGCGCGCCGATGCCCGGCAGCTTTGCTTCGGAATGCAGCACTTTCGAGTGTCGCCGGCCGAAACAATGGTCTGGAAAATTACTCAAAGGTCTCGGGGGACCTTTGGGTTTTTGGCCTGTGCGTTTGTTTGCTTCGCTAATGCGCCAACACGAATTTCGTCCGAAGGTCTCTTGTATCGAGGCGAAATCCGACGGAGCTCGTGCGCAAGTACGGCGTGCTGTTATTTACTTTTTTATTTATTTCAACTTGTAAATCGTATTTTCGTGCTGCTTCTCACTCGGCGTGATTTCTTTCGTCCTTGTGTGTGATCCGAAAAATTGACATTTCGCGCAAGTCAGTGGAATGCATTCAATTGAGGCTACTGAATAACTTGCAAGTTACAATTATTCAGGAGCTTCGAGCACGTTAAAAACGGTGTTTTCGAATGATACTATTTCGAGGGAAATACTACTAACCGTGAGTAATTTGAGCTTGAAATTGATTTGAAATCGAGAAAAGTGAATAATTATATTGCGTCTGCTAACTGAGTTAGTTAGTTAGTTGATTAATTAGTCGCGCGGATAAAATTAATACGGGAAATTTTATAAGGTAATAATGGGATTTCACATCTCAAATGTTACCAGTAAATTCAACTAATTGTCGTGAATTCAAATGATCAATCAAGTATTTATGTTAATTTGACGTCTCATTACTAATATCCGACGTCCTGGGTAATCAACGTTTAAACGCACGCGTGAGATTAAGGTTAGAGTTTTCCAAATGAGTTTCATCGCACGCACTTGGAAGATCGTGAAAATACTTGCAGTTTTCTGTGAAAACGTTTAAGATTTTAGTTTCATAAAATAAAACATCACGCAAACGAGCAATACAGTGAAATAGAAATTAGAATGCAACATTTATTAGAAGCGATTCGATAAATGGAATTTAAATAAAAATACAATCAATTATCGAGAAAAAGTTCATTCGGTCATTAAACTTAATGCGCCTACGTGAACGTGCCAACTTTGATAAATTGTAATTAAAAATTAAGAGAAATTCAATTTAACAATCTATTGCCATGCAGATGAAAAATTATTACGTTTGATACCATTATAGAGCTTTTATAAATAATGTAAACTTATGCTTTGTTACACAAAATTTATCACGTTCAAAGTCAGTCATTTTTAAAGTTTATTATACAGTTTATTTCGTAACGTGTATTATAAAGAAATAATGAGTAAATAAATAATAATTGGAAATATGTTTTCGACTATTTAATGCAAATGTAAAAAAAAAAATTATTAAACTGAAAATAATGATTATTTGTTTCATTTCATTTCACATTGATTTTGATGCAAAAAAAAAAAAAAAAAAAAAAAAAAAAAAAAAAAAAAAAAAAAATAACAAAAAATTAAAAAAAAAAAAAATTCAAATAACCTTACCACCCGTCCCAGCGAAAATATTGAATATCATCGTGACCCTAATATAAAAAAAAAAAAAAAAAATAACTATATTCATATATATTTATATCATCTATATAACAGTACATACTTCTAG
>JABFOV010006927.1:0-10055 GCA_022817685.1 Aradophagus sp. ZL-2020
AAACTTTAAAAAGTGTAAAATTTTTTAAAATTTAAAACACATTTAAATTTTTGTTTTTTTTTTTTTGGCGGCATAAAACACAAAACCTTGTGTAGTAAATTTGTACACCACCCAACGCACATCTACTACCCTTCATTACTTTTTTATCTGGGCTCCATTCGGAAAAACAAACTGTAAAATAAAAGGGCAAACTACAGATTTTAGACTAATTAAAGACCATTCATTTCCGTCAACGAAAAGTACAAACCACCCCCCCCCCCCCCCCTCCCCCCGCTCGATGTCCATCAACATGATAATGCATTGTCCAACGCGACCGCGCGCTTGCAAAGCAACAAAAGATTATTATCGACGACGAAAATTCAATTTCGTTCGAAGGACAAAAACGACCGAACGAAACGACCGGCGAACATTTTTCCCCGTTGACAGTTTTTACTTGTTAACGTTTTCCCTTTCCGGTTTATAACTAAAATCCAATTTTCCTACTCAATAATGTTTCACTATCGATTTGTCAAGTTGCCGTTCTTGCTCGAAATAAAAAAGAAAAAAAAAGGAAAAGAAAAAAAGCTGGAAAGACGAAGTGAAGGGAAAAAAGTACGTGGAACATATATGGAGCACCTATTTCTGCTATATATAAACGTATAGATGAAGCTTTTGCGAGATTACGTAACGTCGAAGACAAATTAACTGCCGGGGTTTTTGCTCCCTTCATTATCCACGCCGAGTTTTTAACGCCAATGAATCTGGTTATATTTTATCGTACTTTCGCGCGGACAGATTAAAACTAAGATGTCCGTGTCAGCGGCGTATTAAAGCGCGGTAATTCTTGCAATAATTTTTGCTCATCCCGTATACGCATATATACACACGACGTTTCCATAAATTGTAATTACGCGAGCTCCGCAAGCGTGAACACTTTAGCATCCCTTAAGAGCTTATACATCTGCGAGCGCCGCAGTTCGGGACTTGCGAATGCGAGTGGCAGTATTGCAAATGGCTGGCAATTTCGCTTGCAATGAACTGCAATTAAACGAGCGATCCTTGTATTCGTAAAAACTGTTAACTTCGCCCGCGTCTGAAAGCTGAAAGGGAGTCGTTCCCAATTAAAAAGTGACCAGGTCTTATCCAGACTCTGACCAAAAAATAATGAAAACTGGCTAGATTCACTTCAAAAACTGGTGTGAATTTTTACTTGGGTTGGTTGACATTATCGGTGCAAAAGAACGACACCCGTCCGATACATCCATTTCGTTTCTCATTGTTCTTCTTTTGGCGGGGAAAAAGCGCGCGCGCGGTGCAATTTAAACAGATTATGACGAATTGCAAAAACTATCAACGACGCGGCCGTAACTCGTTTCGGAGTCACATTTGTACGCGTTTTTGCCGCAAAAACTAAAACTACTTCCATTCGTTTCACATCGCTTGTAAACATTTCGTTGGTGACGATAAAAGTAATTCATAATGAAACATTTGTTTTCGCGGTGTAGCGTGTAATTTCGCTCTTTCCTCCACCCACGCCGTGTAATTTTCTGCACTTTTGTTTCCCCGGACACGTGATTTTACATCCTTCTTTTAGCCGCTTTATTCACAGAAAGCGGCATCGCGCGATTTTACAGTCGGTCGTGCTCTCGGGTCGAATCGCGAGGGGCAGGTTTAACGTTGGAAAGCTGGCCAATCCGGCTATTCCGACGAGGCCGCTTGAAACATCGTTTTACAATCCGAAGTTGGGCGCCGACTTTCTGTTGGAACACGCGCTTCAAGTTGCGCTCCCCGAAGTAACATTTTTTTTTTTTCTCTCCCGCCAAACTTTAAACGCGTTTATTGCACCTTCATGCGCCGCGATCTCCGCCCATCCGTGGCCGGTTGGGATCAATATTTAGCCGCGAAGTCGGGACCCCGCCGTTATTTCGATCTTGCCATTTATTTGCGAGCAATCGCTTCGCGCCCACGCATTTGCGTTTCCTCCTTTTCTTTTATTTCTCTCTTTTTGACACTTGTTCGGTTTTGGTTTACGGTCCTCGGCAATTGCGCCCTATTCACGAAATGGCGGCTTTTCATTCGGCTAATGGATTCGGCCGTTGTTTTGCTGCCAGTTTATTAACAATACGGCGACCGTTTTCCGTATCGTAATTGAAAACACCGCCGTTTTTCCGCAATTACGGCTAGATTTACTGAACCGTCCCGGCGTGGATTCGACGAAATTTTGCAACTGTTTTGAGGGTCGTTCGGATGGATATCGAATTTAGTTTAATGCAAAGTTTCAATACTACTCACGCGTCATTTTTTTTTTTTTTTTTTATGTAAGAGACATTTATTTGAAAGCATACAAAGTACAGAGGTTATCGTCTTACCTTTGTATGCTTTCAAATAAATTCTTTTAAATTCAAATATACTCATTCAAAGCGGCGCATAGTCAAATTAATCTTAGAAAGAGAAAAACATCAAATTTCAACAAGACTTTGTAAATTGGCACTATACTTGCATATTGCAAATTCAATAGATTCTATACTTTATTTGAGTTCACGTTCACGTCTTTATTGAAAAAAATGTAGTAATATACTTGATTATAGGGATGTTCGATACACCATATCGATATATCAAAATATCGATATTTCGCTTTAAAATATCGACATCTGCATCAATATTTAAACGTTACGATATTATCAATATCGATATTTTTTTCAGGGTATCGAAATCTGATATTCTATTAATTAAGTATAAATAATGACATATTTTAATATAATATATCAAATATTGGAAGTGATGTAATAATAAATAATATACATGATTTAAATTTTAATTTAACAATTTTCATTATACGTTATATTACTTCTATATATTATATATAATTCCATAAAAGATTTACGATTAAAAATATTCAATGACGCATTGCAATTAATAAAGAAAATAAAGCAATATAGAAATATCGATAATTTTGTTAAATATCTACACTGTCAAATATCGATATTTTCCTTTTTTGGAACATCCCTACTTGATTATACTTTTATTGATTTTTCATGTCTAAATTGTTTTGTTGCAGATATCTAAAACACTGACAGTGTTTAAATTTGCTCAATTGGGAAATTACATTTGGAAATCCGAATCGGCATCTTCTTCGACCGAGTCATCGATGCGTTTGAATAACATAACATTTTCAGCAAACGATACCATAAAATGTATAATGTAATAAATAGAAAAATAAATATAAATAATGTTCAGCAACGGACCGTCAGCGTCGAGTAAGTTTCACGAGAAAAAAAAAATTAATTGAATTCAAGCTAGCGTTACGAATTATCACCCGAAGCATAAACTAGTTACAGTTACAACTAACTTTGAATGTAACTGGATATAAGTTACAGACTACAATTTGCATGTAATTTGAAGTTGCGCATTAAAATACTTGCCATTCCGCAAATAAAAGATCAAACAAGTTTGCGCGCAATGCGTGAGACAAATTTCAATGGAGCGTTTTTTTCGCATATTGCGGTTCCCGAACGTTCAAACATAATTCGCATTCGATTTAATGAAGCGTACGCGATATCGCACGGTTGCGCACTTTATCGCGGTGTTGTCTCTGAATTTCGCGAATAATATAGATTCGACCGTTTTGCCGTTCCCTTTTTTTTCGACTCAATTTGCCGCTTGGATTGCCGAAAAATAAATTACCGACGGTGGATTGTCTCTCGGCGTGGCCGTCAGACGGAACGAATTTGCGATACGTCGCAAACGATTTCTTTCAGTCGTCGCGTATCTCGATTGTTTTCATTTTCGGTTTTTGAAAATGACATTTGTCGAGGAAACGCGCGCCGACCAACGAAAGGCGAAAAATAAACGCAGCTTTGAAATAATCGTTACTAATGAATCGACACGTTTGTATCGAATGTATGAAAATTACATTTTCCATTTGCCGTGTGCGTTTATACAGAAATGTTATACAGACATGTTAATTCACCGGGTTCAACAAGAAATTAATTATCTGTTAATGATATTCGTACTGCATAATATTCAATACAGAGTTCGTGTATCATTACATGGTCGTCCAAAATATATCTGCATTATGGATTTGGCGATGATTAGGATAATTCAAATGTTGATAATGTGATATCAATTGATAGTGTATGTATAAATCGTATGAATTTTATCATATGTTAAATGTCAAAAGTCAAAGATGTTAAAAAATACATGGCTTGCATACGCGAAGGAATCAAACTGTTTAATTCATAATTCATTGTCAAATTAAAGTATTATGTAGAACAAGAAGTTTCGTACGTATATACCCTAGCAAAACGAAAAATATATTGTTAATACATTAACAATATATTAATTTTCAACAATATTTAAAATATATTGTCATTGTAGTATTAATTTATTAATAGTATATTATTAGTATATTAATAGTATATTTTTATTACATGAATACTATATTATTTATAAACTAATAATATATTTTTAAATTTCTGTACATTTGTTTAGCTGGCAATATATTGTCGATATATTATTAATATATTGTTGAATTTTTGCTGGTTTAGTTTCAATATTATGTCAATATACTGTCATAATATTAATAAATTATTTGTATATTGACAATACACTAAGAGTATTTTGAAAACTGAAATACATGTTTGCAGTTAGGAATATATTGTCAATGTAATGACCGTACAATGTCAATATACTAACAAACATTTCTCGATTGCTACAAAACATTAACATTCTTTCAGCATTACAGTTTTTTTAAACAGATATTTCATTTTTAAATACAAATTACTGTTAGAGATAAAATTAAAAAGTGTCATTTACAAACACATAATAATAAAAAAAAATGTATTGAAAATAATAAAATTAGTTTCAATATATTAATATTATACTATTAATATACTATTAATATATTGTTAATACACTGTTATTATATTGCGTTTGCAATATATTATTAATATATTACAAAATATATATTTTTCGTTTTACGAGGGTAATATACGACTTTGAACTATGAAAAATTATTGTACAATTTGTGTTCATGAATTAAAAAAAACTACGAAAAAAATTCCTATACGTGTATTATGATATATTTTGTTCTTCACCTACCTTGATATACTATTTTGTTGTCAGTACAAAACAACGTCATTTTTTAAAATTTGTTAAAATGACGTTGTTTCACATATTCATATACTTAATAATAACTGATCGTCAACAAATATTATTTAATATTTCATGTTATTGAATGTTAAAATTTGTCATTTTCGGTCCATTTAGTGGTTGTCATGTCAAAGTAATCGATTTCGAATTAACCTCCATTAGGGTTCTGACTCTATTAGATATACAGCGAAGAGG
This sequence comes from Aradophagus sp. ZL-2020, assembly GCA_022817685.1. Taxonomy (NCBI): domain Eukaryota; kingdom Metazoa; phylum Arthropoda; class Insecta; order Hymenoptera; family Scelionidae; genus Aradophagus; species Aradophagus sp. ZL-2020. Next base: position 5,326 of record JABFOV010006927.1, read on the forward strand.
TGAAGCAAGCCTGCAATGCGTAAATTGCACTGTCTTCACTTACATGTTATTTTAATTAAAATTAAATACATTTCATGAATACTGATTTAACGCGCAATTTTAAAATCGCGTAAGGTAACACAGTTATCGACAGATTAGCACCAATGATCATACGATATCGAAATATATTGGAAATCAATTAAGCTTGACCACGAAATTATGTTATATCACGTGAATTTGAGTTTGAAATTATAATCTCTGAACGTTTGCTGTAAGAAAATAAATTTAGTTGACGTTTTAATTGTTATCCTATGTTTTTGAAGTTTCCAACGTTTATTAGCAAACGAAAACAAAATCTGATATACTTTTCTTCATACAAATAATAAATTTTTTTGACGGAATAATAATTGCGTGATTTTAAATTATATTATATATAAATTCAAGTTCTGATTTTGTCGATGGACGAAAGGTCATTTAATTGAAAATTCGTTGCAAATAAACGTTGCAAAATTCTTGCACGTCGCAAAGGTAAAACTCAATTCTTTGGCTGATCCAACTTGAATTAATTTCTAGTTATACACGCGTATCCCGCAGCCGTTCGAAACAACGACGGAAGCGAAAAGGCGAAAATTGGCGCGAGCAAATACGCGAAAACAGCCAACGCGAGAAATAAATCGACGGCAAAAGTAGCAAAGAAATAATCGTCGATAATCAATGGCTCGGCGATGAGTTGTAAAATGGGCCGGGGCGAATAGGAAAAGCGAAGGAAAATGTGTTGAGATGGGATTGAGCGAGGGGGGCGAAGGGGGGCGAAGGGGGGCGAAGGTTGGCAGGATGGCGGCCGATGGCGGGCTAATGGGTAATTTGAATGCCGCGTACTTCTCTGATTGGGCTCCGGAGCATCCGACGGCTGCGATGTCGAATTTGTAGTTGCGCCGCTTCTCGCAATTGAGGACGCGAAGCGTGCGCAGCTCGGCGACACCTTTCTCTTTTAGGACGATCTCGAACGGCGCCTCGCCGTGGTGCTTGTTGGCGATCCGGAAAGAGCAAACCTTGGCGCCGAGCGCGCGAATCTGAGGTGTCACTTCGACGAGCGTTTCGTTCTCCTTGACGAGGCCGTGGTAGCCGCTCTCCAGGCTCTCCAAATCCAATCTTGGCACTGTGAACAGCCAACGGAGCAAGGTTATTCATTATTCGCTCGGCCGATAACACTTATTCGGCAAACTTATACGAACGCCGGTACGTTGCCAATTACCGCCCGGCCGCGCTAATTGTTTTTCCCCGCGCGAGCCGTAGCTTCGATTGCAATTCCAGATAATTATCTTCGGTATTCCAGATGATTATCTAGATAATTAAGTTCGGTATTTTAAATAATTATTTGAATAATTATCTTCGGTATTCTAGATAATATATTTTTTCCAGATTTATATTTCAAAATTGATTGAAATTTCAGTTCTTTTGCAAAAAAGGAAAAGGATAAACGTTGCAAACTTTCTACGTACAATTTCCTGCCCTCGTTGCATAAGATTGCAGTGAATGATTAATTCTTTTGTGGCCTCTGTATGTGGATATGCAATGGAAAAAAAAAGTTTTTGACCATTTGAATCTTATACTGTTGGCCTCCTTGAGACTTCTTTATAACTTTTCATTTCTAAATAAGTTCTTTGAAACCTTTGTAAGAATGAAAAATTCATTGATTTTCGCTAAAGGCGATATCAATAATAAATGATGAAATATCTTGGTTGTCAAAGGGTTTCCCGTCGTTCTTTTGACAATATTCTTTTGTTAATGGTGATCTCGTATATCAAAATACCTTTTCGTATACAAATGAAAATCACGTTGCCAGTTAATTATAAAATGTCGACAAGAAATGCTGATGCTTTGTTCGCATATATAAATTTACATCAATAGATTAATACAGCTATTTTCATTATAAAGACATCTTCTTTAGTCGGTGAATCAAAATTGCGAACAAAAGCGGGATATTCATACTTTTTAAGCAATTTCACTCAATTGTATAACATAATTAATTAAAAAATGACATGCCGTTGAAGATTCCAACGTTTATTAGCAAACGAAAATGAAGGCTGTTATATTGTTCTTCATGTTTGTTACAAGAAATTATCGAATTCAGCATAGTTATTCAAGAAAACACTAGTCTAGTAATAAAGACTTGAAAAATCCCCTTCAAATAATGATTGTATTTAAAATAAGTTCTCTATTTATACTTGTAAAATTTTTGTAAATCCTGTATTTTGAGTTGTTACGTTACTGTTATATGATTTATACGGCAGAATGGTTATTTTGTGCGAGAAAGCGTGTAAATGATTTACAAAATTAATATCACCAGGTTGTTAACAATCGGAAACTTGTTAAAATCACGTAGCAGCCGGAAAATTTGGATTTCTCATACGAGGTGATATTTATTTAAAAGTTCGTTTGTTCAAAAGCGAATTACATCACAAATGCAAAATTGTCTCCGCAAGTTCGTTTGCCGGTCCGAGGGATCCACCGGCGAAAGCCGCGGCACAAATATTCTTCCATTTATAATAATAAAAAAAAGAGAAAGGAAAAACAACTAAAGCCGTCATAAGGGTGGAAAAAGTCCAATAATGCAAATGCAGTTGTTTGCAGGAGCGTAATGCGTTAACGAAATGCTTTTTTCTCCACCCAAACGTGAAATGTACGCATGCAATATTTACCGCGGGAAAAGATTTACGAATAACATCTACATTATGAACTCCGCTTTGAGTCGAAATTACTCGAAATTCAAATTAATATCAGGTCTGTTGTAATTAACGTATAATTAATTTTTTTGCCTCTTTGTTGTTTTCCAGCTTGGCCCTTTTGATCTATAAACTTGACCGAAAAACGAGACCGGTTGCTTATTAATACCGAAATTCATTCGATGGATGTATTATGCACCGCCAGGTTTAAACCCCCCCCCCCTCCCCATTGTCGTTCGTAAAAATTAAATTAAATAACGCTCGTAAGTCGCGAATTTGCCGATTTTCGATGAAACTGCAATGCCGAGGAACTTTGACTTTATTGATAAAATTACCGGTAGCTCGTTGGAAAGTTAACTCGGCGAAATCAAATTTTCACCGCGCCATTCGTTAACGTCCAATTCAACGTGTAGCTAAATATTTTTTAATTAACTTTGTTACCCGTTGTTCGTTTGTTATAACCAGATCGGTGTCCTGTTCGAATATGTTGATTAATCTAGAATACAATGGCGAAAATATTTGAGCCAGAAGTACACCGAGAGAACCATATTGAAACCGTCACAACATATATTGTAACGTGGCCAATTTCATATAGCAAATTGTTTACGATACCATATCGTAACTAACTTCAACCAATGACATCGCTAATTTACTTTATTTTAACCAATAAGCATGCTGGAAATTTTAGAATCCATATTGTACGATATCGTTTCCCCGGTGTAGGATTAATCGAAATTGTTATTTTATAACCGTTTCAATTTCAAGTTTATTCACTCGATGGAAACGCACGGGTTATTTTAATTTTGAAACAGTATTTTCAAGATTGTAGTTTTTACGCGCATTTTTAAATTACATTTTGACACTGATTGATAATAATTTTCACATTGACAACTTTTCTTATGTGGTCTTTTTGCTAAACTTTTTTCAGCGTGCTATGTACTACTTTTCGATTTGTCTTGTTTGTTTCTCCATTGTTTTTTTCTCTATATTTTATTATATTATCAAGAAAGGTGTTCTTTGAAAGTTACTTCGAACTTTCGCTGCTTCACAGGCTCATATACCACAGTTTCACCACAAGTTTTATAATGAAAAAATACTTTTGACACCATTTTATCACCATCAAGACGGAGGAATAAAAAATATTATAAATATTCAAAGAAACATAATAAATAAAAAAAAAAAAAAAATAAACGAATGTGAATAAAAAATTGTTAAAAATAGCCGCGACTGATTTTTTAATCAAGATACAAGTTATTTTCTTATTTTGAGAGAGAGAAAAAAATACTTTCTCCAAATGTCAAGGTAATTTTTGTTTCTTTGCAATTCGCTATCTTTTCAAGTATGATAACGATCCCACTTGGAACGACTTTCGAATATTGTCACTCGAGTTTCCATCGAGCCTTCAACCGCGACCCCACTAATTAAACTCGCTCGATCGTTACAACATTGTAGCCGTTCGATCGGCAATAACAATTGATTGTAAAATGTCGTGCACGGGCATTATTCGTATAATAGCATATTTCAAAGCCGAGTGATTCGGCTAGCGGAGCAAATGACGGTTTAACGAAAACGGTGCCTCGGTTGCGACGTTATTTCGTTTCCTATTAAGCTCATTCGTTTATATCAAATTTTAAATGGAAAAAGACACCAGGAATCGATAAAAGCCCGTTCGAAACAATATTAACCGTTTTATTAATTTCGCTGGGAAATCGAGGTTTTTTAGCGAAACGAATGCGCCGTGAACACGAAATTGACAAAGATGTAATTCCGCCTCGACTTTACGCTCTCCCCCCCCCCCCCGCCTCCCGATCCCGTCCCCCCAGCCCCCCCGGCGCATCAGAAGTGTAATCAAGAACCCTTGCTATGTGTTATGTGTAACATTTTATGTCCTGTTAACGATATAGTTATCTATCCGGCGTCGGCGTGTGGTCATCTACAGTGGATGCTTCTGCTACTCTACTGTCGCGTATCTAGCATTGCGGTGTAGGTCTGTAAGGTGTCTGTAGAGATGCTGAGTTGGCGTTG
>JABFOV010006928.1:0-10051 GCA_022817685.1 Aradophagus sp. ZL-2020
GTTTATATCTATAAATGACACGATTGCTCAAGACTGGATAAACAAGGAACACATATCGGGTGGTTTAATCATAGAAAAGAAACTTTTGAAATCAAGTAAAAAGTTTAACCGAGTAAATAGTAATTGTTACTTTTTATAATTATCATAAATATATTACGTAAAGTTTTAATCAGCACTCACAAAAATCAAACTGGATCACACAATCAAAATAGATTTTGTCTTCCGTCGAAAAATTTGTTCGTCACTCAATGCATTCTTTTTATAAACAAGGTGTAAATTAATAACAAAAATTGGATAACCAGAAGTTGCCTTTAGACTTACACACATTTTCATTTTCGCAACATTTACATGGTTGAAGCCTAGGGTTACCATAAACAAGAACAAATTGGCGGGACGCTCATTTAAATTACATGGTGTCCTGATATTTGTCTTTTTCTAAATGGGTAACTCTATTCAAGCCATATAGAAGTATTACTATGTAGAAGCCCTTTGGAATTTGAAACCAATTAATTTTTCTTTGACGCATAAACGAACCCCTATTATTGTATAATTTATATAAATAAATCTATTAAAATTTCATCAAAAACGTATGATTTAAGAAGTCACTAATAAATACACTTTTTTTAGAGCTTCTCAAAGTAGTTATAGTCTACTTTTGTTTAACACCATTAATACCTATATATTTAGATAAATATAGACCACGAGAAGAACCTAGACCAAATGGATTTCTTCTTCAGTTAGATGGACCAATTTATAGATCATTATCCTCTCGTATGCAGTTTTTTTGGAAGTACTTAATTAACGTACCGGCTTTATTTTTAGGACTTAACCTTATAGTGAATTATTATTATAATTTTGTACTATTCATTAATCATACGAGTGCTAAATTTGAAATTATAACGTATGTATCTTACTGTAATATTGTTTTAATCTATAAAATTTAAAGACTCTCGCAATTTTCATATTAAGCGTATACATTCAAAAAAGATAATGAAAACTAAATTTACGCCTTTGATTCAATGTTTATTTTAGATATCAATTACTTAATATAACTAATAACGACGTAAAGCATAACGGCGAAATTATTAAAATTGATGAGAAATTATGTGATAAGAAGCTTAACATATGTATAAAAAACCACGTTAATGCTATTAGGTAAAGTGAAACATATAAATCTTTAATTGCCAAAGATTATTCAAGGATATTATTTTTATAAGATAAGTATTTATACTAGAATTTGTAATGAAATTTGCTGATAATTTACCAGCGAGACGTTATAACTTTAAATTTTACCTTCTTACAAATCAGTTGCTTGAAGCTAGAAATCGAGTTTGTTGACTATTTTCATTTACATCAATCGCATAGAAAAAGAATTTTCTGTGTCGTATTAGCCTCGGCAGTAATATACTATTTATATAACATTTTTTGTGCTTGAATAGCTTTAGTAACAAGGTTGATAATTTTATACAATGTACAATGTTTACCGGTACTTTAATAAGTATAATTACGTTAAGCTGTATTATTTATGCTGTAAGATATATTATTCATGTTTTAATATTTAGCTTGAAAAAAGAAGGTGAAATGAAATTTATTTATTCGTCTCAATACTTTTGTTTAGATGCATCTTAATGTATCTTCATTGCCTGAATTCTTCAAATTATCACCAACTGTAATGATGGAATTACTTATTTGTTATGCTGCCGCGTCAGGCGGAGATAAAATAATACGAACGAGCTCTCAGATCAAGCAAACCTGGTAAAATCTAAAGGCGTCATGTTGATAACTTTGAATTAAAATACATACTAATTTTTATTTTATCCAGAAATTTATTTTAAATTGTAACTTAAAAATCGCCACTTTTTTCTACACTTTTAAAAAATATTTAGAAAATGTCAACAAAAAAAAACATGTTTCCAGTTTCGAATCGACATGGTACACATGGGACAAACATCTGAAAAACAAGCTTTGTATAATACAATGTCGTGCTAATAAGCATAGTATTATATCGCCTTTTAATATGTATATTTTATCGATGGAACTTTATGCAAAGGTGATTTTTCATTCAACGATACTTTTCAAAAAAATTAAATGCTACTGTCAAGAAACAATCTCAAGAATTTTTTTTATTGTTGTTGAATTTTTTCTCCTTTGATGTCAAAAAAAACTAAATTTCTACGTAAGTAGCAGCGTAAATGTCGGTGACATCCGCGAAAGTATCCATTTCAGGAGAAGTATCGCTTTTCCCTTCCACTTGCCATAATTTCTACCACGCCATCCCTTCCACTAATAATACTTACTTCTGTATTCATATACTAGTTTATGAATACAGAAGTAAGTATTATAAAAAATACTTATGTAGGAGTTTAGTGTAGCTATGTATATATAACAGTCTGATGATTAATGTCGTCTTTTCTAAATTCACTTTTTCCATTTTAGGTTGTACAAACGGCGTTCTCCTATTTCACTATGATCTGTTCTTTCCAAAATGAATAACAATGTATTAAATGTATTAAATCACAATTATAACTAATTATGACAATACTACATTAAAAAAAATTTCGGGACAAATGCTATTTAATTTCTGTACTCTGATTCGAAGCAGCTAGTGTTCGTAAATTGGAAAAATACATGAGAGAAACTCTGCACTTACTCAAAATATTGAGTGCTCAAGTTGTCACTGATTCGATGTAATATTATTACCAAATCTTTGTTCAATAATATATCAATTTATTTATGTATAAATTTATGTACAGTAGTATATTAACCCGTGAGTAGGCGCCGATTATTTTAGCATTATTACTTGTGCCTGAAGTTACTTTCACAATTTTTAAAACATTTCCAAACATTTGATCACTTTTATAATGTTGCATATTTTGTAAAAATAATTCATCTATGTTAAAATATAGTTCATTTATCAACATATTTATGATTCGCCAGTAGGAACTCGACAGAAGACATTTTTACAAGGATGAATGCTGAATTATTTTATCCAAAGACAGCTCTTATCTTCACCATATAGGAAACTGTTGTTGACAAAAACTGCAAATGAAATTGATTACAATTTCGATAGAGTCAAATTTTAAATAAACTAAAGGGTGACTTTCAAAACCCGCCAAGTTCAACAAAAGCAACAATTGTACAATTTCAGGAAAATTTCAAAAATATTCGATAACAATAGTTTAAATTAAATTTGGAAAAATTTCGGTTATTCGAAGTATTTAAAAGTAAACTCAGTAAGTTTTAAAATCCAACCCTCCAAATAATCTTTAAAACAAACTCACGTTCGCGTATTGCTCCAAACAAATTTCACTTATCAGACCATTGATGGATAAAACAATGGGTTTCTGAGTTTTCAACATTACAATTAAAATTGTGTTGCAGCAATTTTTTTGTCTATTGTACCATTTCGAAGAATATAAGCCGTATCCCAAATGCATACTCTGTTTAATGTGATTAATAGCATTTAATTGTTTAAGTTCGTTCAATGATAGTGATGATATAATGCCAGAATTGAGTAATAAGTATTACTTGCATATTATAATTACTGATTTAATTTGATTTTAAACAATTTCATTTTTAAAAACATTAATGAAATACCATTAATTTTAGATCATCCGCAGGTTTCGCCACACAGTAGAGTCTCAAATAACATGCCGAACACATCAGGACGAACTGCGTCATTATTGATATTGGAGCATGCTATTCTTTAAAGCAAAGATTTATTATAATAAATTGTATTTTCAATAATGAATTATTATTTAATCAAAAAATGGTATTTGAATTCATTATTTGCAACAAAAATATACATGTTTAACATAATCAATAAAATTACACATAAAATTAAAATCCCAGCAGAAATTGCAGTTGGAGCCATGATAATATTAACTTTTAAAATGAGGTAACGTACAAAAGAAAAAACTTCGTCTATAAACCTGTTAACAGAAATAATTGTTTATACTAGAAGATTCGAGAGAGAGAAGAAAAATTTAAGATTTGCAAATTTTACTTGAGAAATGATAAAATTGCGAAAAAAGGATCATGAAATTAATACACTTCGTAATGAAAAATAAACGAGACAAAACTGGAAATCCAACGCTACTTTGGCCTCATAAAATGGATGAAAAGTAGCTTTTTTTAAATTGAACATCACTTACTTATTCAAATGTTGATGTTTTTTTATACAAATCGACATTTGTTTGCCAGTTTTAACAGCCTCTAGTTCTTCAGAAAGTAGTTCCACTTTCAACGTCGTATGCCACAATAAAGTTATGATTATCAGGTCCACAAAGAATCCAGTTCCTGCATGGTAAATGGCGATCGTCTGGCTAATATAGATGGGAATTCTAATCTTCAGAGAATCTGTCGAAAAGGGAAACCAAACGTCGGCACAAAAGGTGGTGTGTTTAATGAACGGAGAGAACAGAAATACAGCGGCTGTCATCAAAAAAGTAACGGACACTCCCGTGAATAAGTATTTATGCCTGTTTGTATATTTCTGTATCAGTGCTTCGTTGTGTTCATTTGCATTGTTAATAAAGTGTTCGATTTCGGACAATAATGCCTAGAAAAAATGAGAGAATTTTCACTTAATGACATTGTTATATTTATGGTAAGGAAGTGGACAGTTTTCCATGCCTGTCTGTAAAAGTCCTTGGACTTTCTCAGACGTCTAATTATGAATCCGGTTGAAACTGTATGAAATTTCGTTTACTGGTAGTCTACATTCTTTGTGGAAAGTATGATAGCAAATAAATTTATCAAACGTATTCTTAAACCTAGCTGAAATGGAAGGTGGCAATCGAACGAGGGGAGGATTTTCGTTTAAACGTATATGATGAAAGTCAACATTTTCAATCACATATGAAACATATGGTTGTTTTATTGTACACTGAGAAAACCACACTGAGAAAAATCTGTTGAGTTGAAACTACTGAAAACTTCAGTTGTAACTTTATTCAGCTAGATTTACAGAACTTTCAGTTAAGTTTACTAAATATTCATTCAAAACAACCGAAAAGTGATAAAAACAAAGTTCTGATTTTGAGTTGTTTCTACTGAAAATTTCAATAGTGACAATTTTTACTGAAAATTCAGTTGAAATTACGAAATGCTGTCAACTGTTTTCTCAGTGCATATTGTAACCTCCACTTTACATATCGTAACGTGGAAAATTTCATATAGTAAACTGTTTACAAGATCATATCGTAAATAACTACAGCCAATGACATTGCTAGATTGCTTCATTTCGACCAATAAACATGCTGAAAATTTCACAATCTATATTGTACGATATCGTTTTCTCGGTGTACGCACATAATGTAACCATTTTGTGGCCTAATCCAAAAAAAGAGCTTCATTAATATATACTTCATACAAGTTGATGAGACGTCTAACGTTACATTCGACGGTTCTTCCAATTACCTGCAATTTAGCGCTATGCTTTTTGCAGTACGTGAAATCGAAAAAGTAATTGAAAACAGCGGTAAATTCTGATAAGGTCTCCATCACCTCGATCAAATCGTTTGATTGGTACATATTCAACGACAGTGGGATCAACAGGAAAGCCGTATTACAGAAAAACACGCACCATCGTATTTCCAGCCAGATCATTTGGATGGTGGTGCATCTGGCGGGGTCGTAAGGCCAAACGCCGTTCGATCGGTTGAACCATTTCAATATCTTGAACGCCTTCCGGGCCGTCAAATTGTACATTTTCCGTGCACTTCTTTCATAAGATTTCGTGAGATAAAACTTATTTCAGTGAATCAAGGCAATGAGTTATGCATCAGCCGGATGGATCGGACGGTAGAAATAAATCGATAGAAGTTTAGATATCATTACGGTAATAATAGGGCAATTGCGGTTGGACTTGGCAAAGAACGCCAGCTGCGGGGTCGTTTGCACGTCGCTATTCCCACGTCAACATTTTTTATAAAATGTCGTACCTTGGCTCGTTTACGCAAGGGTTTCAACCACTTTCATCGTCACTTATTCATCCGATCAATTTGCCGGGACGTGGTTTCTTGGGATTATTGCGAAGGTATCGATAATTATTGGCACTTCGATTATTGTTGCGAGTCGTGCGATGTCAATGGCGTCTGCAAGCGACGTTAGGTATAAGTCTCTAAATACCGAAGCAATTTAGTTGCGAATAATGTATGTACCATAGTACGGTGTAACCGATTTTACATTTTTTTTTTAATTGCAACGGTAGATAATGGGGGAGATATAAAATTATAAAGTGTATCTTCGCTCTATGTTTCACGTTTGGTTTTTATTTTGTTGATACTTGTGGAAATAGGTTTTTATTTTTTAGATAGGAAAAAAAGAATCGAGTGAAAAATACCTATTTAAAACTTATTAAAAAACTTTTTAAAAAAAGTGCAGAGACTAGAAGTAAGTAAAGTATAGTTTAAAAAATTATTATCCGGGAGGTTTTTTATCTTGCAAGAAATTTTCAGCAATAGATATTTCGAAAATCTTTTATTAGTTATGCGTTATGGTAAAACAAATTTTTTGTTACGCACGAACAAAAAAAGGTCAACTTTCTGACCGCGAAAGCGGGATGAAAATAGATTTACAGATCGACTAATCGAAAGTCATCAATATTCTGCCAATGTTAAATAATATATTAATTTATTTATCAATAATCGCTCTCAACTTCATAAAATATGATAACGTGGTGACCAAAAACTGTAAATAAAAAAGTTTAATCATAAATATGTTTGAATGTAATTACAATAACTTTTGGTTTCCTATACGAATAAAATATGATTGCAATCATATTTTATTTTCATATTTTGTCATCGATAAGTGATATGTTAATTTATGGAACTTGATTCTTACTTCGGCATATTGTGCCAAGGAAATCTCACAAATGAGTCCTCGAACATATACGACCAGTGGTTTTTGACTTCTGCGCATCATTAACAAAACACTGTTTTGGAAACTTTTCTCTTTTCCCGTCCAATCTGAATTATATATTGATGTGGAAATGTTTGTACTCTGTAAAAATAAATGCTGATTTGAATTTTTGTTTTGCAGCAATAATTTTTGATTTTTTTAGTATTAATGTTACTCGACGCAATGTTAGTTGAAAAATTCTTACATAAAAAATTGTTTTGGGAACAAAGTACTCTATATTTTATATACATTTAAAAAAAAAAAAGAAAGGTCTCAGAACAAGACACTTGTTTTTGTAGTACAGGAACAGTATCATTTTTTTTTTTTTAATAATTTTTTACTTCTAATTGTTTTTAAAAATAAGTTTTTACTAGATAAATGTACCATATTCTTTAGGTCATCCGCCGGACGTGCACTCACATAAAGTCTGAGACAGCCAGCGATGACAAAACTCACAAATCTCAATGTAACTGTCAATGGCGCGTGCTACCTTCAAAAATGAATGAAATTATTTATCCCGTACAAAATATCAATGTACAACATCTAATGATAAAATAATGAATTAAATTCTCATCGCAAGAAAGCTGATAATCACACGTATTAATAAGAATCCACCACAAATAACAGCCATTGCCATCGTTCCGTTAGTTTTGAGGATCATGTAGTGTACCACGGTATTCACATTGCTCGCGTATCTAAAAAATGAATACAACACTTAAATGCGACCAATTAATAAAAGCTATCCTAGCCAAAAGTAAAAAACAGAAAACTGTAAAATGGGTGGATTATTTTAAGTACAAATTTTTTGCAATGAAAATCATCCACGCATTATCTACCCATTAACTCACTTTTGAGAACAATATTAACAAAGCTGACTCATTCCTCTCATTTAAACCCATTAAAAACTATTAAACTGTTTTTAAAGAATTAAGTTATAGAAGCTATAAAAATTATTATATTACTAGCTTTTGCTGAGTTCACTCTTATCGAAGTATATTAGAAAAGGTGACAATTAAAATATTTACAATTTAAAACTGTATAACATATTCGTGCAAAAAGTAACGATTTTCCGCACTAGTAAACTCTACAGTGCCTGTCGTCACTAGTTCAGAAAGTAATCACTTTCGACATTACTTCGAACAAAAATGAAAAATTGTATTATAAAAACACGTATAAAAGTTATAAAATACTTAATGCAGTATAGATTACAATAGCATAAGATACTCATAAAAATATTTATTTTTTCGCATCAAAATGAGTCTTTTTCTTTAAACAAAGTTGCATTTCAATTAAAAATAAATCCACTTGATTTAAAAAGAATCCCGTCGACTTGAAAAAAATTCTGCGAGTACTTTTCTAAAGTAATTACAAAGCCAGGTATTGGTGTTTACGAATACAAAGCGTTAGATGACCATTGCCATTTATCCCCTTTAATTCAGTTCCAAGCAATTCCAATCTCGCGGTGCCGTACCAGAGTAACATCGCGATCATAAAATCAGTGAAAATACTTAATCCAGTTTGATATATCACCAGAGACTGTAACACGTAAAGCAAATTTCGGACGACGAACGTGTTCACGGGAAATGGATACCAAGCATCCGCTGGAAGTATATTACTGGTGAAAAGTGGCATAAACGTGAACATCACTGCGGTCGCCACGAAAGACATGCAGACAAATGTATACAAGTACTTATGACGCTCGGTATATTTCTGTATCACCATCTGCTCTTTGTAATTGGTCGTGTGAACAAACGACTCGATTTCCGCCAGCATCATCTGCCAAAAGAATGTCAATTCGATAGAAAAGCGTACCAGAATTGTAATAATCATCACATGTTATAATAAATTGATCGACACCATTTACGTGATGTAAAACAAATGGGTGTCAAAACTAAATTTTCGAAAAAATGTCATAAAAAGGCCAGTTTCAAAGTACACAATTTACATTTATTTAACAATCATTTTGTTTTAAGTGCAACAAAGCACGCTCGATACAAATATAAAATGCATATTGAAAACTTGCGGAGTAAAAAATAAAAAAAAAATTTATAAATAAAAGTAAAAGGTTGCAAACTCACGACAAAGGAAATTGAATCCAACTTGATCAGTTACGCGGATTTTTCGCGTTTATTTCATTCCATGTTGTTACATTTTTTTATTAATCAATGCAAATGTATTTTTTGTATCAAAAAAGTAAGCAAACAAATATACTAAGATGAGCTGAAATTTAATAAAATAAATAAAAAAAGAAGCAGAAAATTACATAAAATAGAGAACATTAAATTCATCTTTAATTGTTTCAATCAATTAATTACCTTTAGTCGTAAGCTATGGATCTTACAAAGAACAAGATTAGACAAAATTTCAAAGGCCGCGGTGAATTCCGAGAGCGCTTGCATGGCGATATTCAGTTCGCCTCGAAAATGATAAACGGCCATCAATAAGGGAACCAATAGAGCCACTACGTTAATAAATGAAAACCACCAACTTAGCTTGATGATAAGTAATTCTAGGTGAGTCGTACTTTGTCTCGGCCACGTGCATGTTATACTGTTGCATAGCTTGATGATGCCGAAAACCCGTCTTGTGTCCAAAGTGAACATGACTTCAAGTTAAATTAATATCGCTCCTTAGTAAATAAGGAAATAATTTAAAATGTTAATCTATTATAAAATAAGTTTTAGTTTGATGCTTTAACACATTTACAGTCAATCATAAACCACTAAAAAAAAGTGATAAAAATATTATGAAACATGACATAAAAACTACACATATTGTATAAAGATAAAAATAATCATATATATCGTTTATATTCACATCGAAACAAAATTTATATTAAAATATGATCGCTGATAGACAAACAATCGACAATTCATATAAAGTGAATAGCTCGCATAAAAAGATTCAAAATTCTACTTATAAAAAAAAAAAAAAAAAAAAAAAAAAAAAAAAAAATAATATAAAAAAAAAATTAAAAAAAAAAATTTAAAAAAAAAAAATAAATAAATATATAAAATTAATTTATATACATAAAAAATAAAAAATAATAAAAAAAAAAAACAAAAAAAAAACAAACAAATAATCAACTCAAACACTACCATACCCAACTCGGCTAAGAATGATGAGTGGTTGTGTGTGAGAAGCACGA
>JABFOV010006929.1:0-10052 GCA_022817685.1 Aradophagus sp. ZL-2020
CCTGCTGCTGATGGCTCTCATTATTTCATGCGATAGCAAGAAGTAACGCTGTTTATTTTCATTTTTGTCTTTGTCTTATTCTTTAGTTTTTTATAAGACTTTAATTGAAAATTTAATATTTTTTTATTTTTTTATATATTATTTTTTTAATTTTTTAAATAATACTATATTTAAAATATTATTATTTTTCATAAAATTTTATTATAAAAAATTATTTTTTTTAAAATTTTTTTTTTTTTTTTTTTTTTTTTTTTTTTTTTTTTTTTAGATTTCGATAATTAACTATTAATTTCAACTGCAGTATGGTTTTCTCAGCGGGTCTCAGTAGTTAGTGTGTGTTTTTATAATTTGATAATGCTCGTTATTTATGTTTATTTATTCATTATGGCTTTTGTACTGTTGTAATAAATGCTTGTTGAATTGCTTTATGTTTCGCACTTGTCCTTTAACCTGCTGTAGATTGTTTTTTATAGAGTTCTTGCAACTCTGATAGAACGTCATGTTTATTCTGCGTATGATTTTCTTTTTTTTTATGTTTAGAGTAACTATTTGAAACGATTCTTTGAAGCTTTTAGTTCTTTTTGAGCGAATTGGATGTTTTATAATTAGACTTGACATGGAATAATTAGTTTTCCAACAATTTTCATAATGATATTACAATGATATCCAAGTGATGCCACGAGCGAATCACGTGCGATTTGGATGAGAATGAAAAGTATCCATGCAGGATGGTATTATAGAGATATCACGTATTAATACAGTTTCTTACTAATATCAGAGTAAGATACAGTGATTTTTTAGTGATATTACCGTGATGTCACAGTGTTATCAAATAGTGATATTGTGATGTGTATGAAGTAAACGTCTATTACGAACAAAAGTGTATTGTATAAACACAAGCACCACAATGATATCACTGCAAAAATCCTGCTTATCTGCTTGATATCGCTGAATAATTGTATGATATATTGTTTACAATCGCAACGAATTGCTTTCAAGGTCGAGCGAGAAACGAGCTATAACCTCAAATCGCCTAAGACGATTCACTACGATAATTACGAGCCGGCATTTTTCGACGCATTCAGAAGATTCGTCTTCGTTTCTCCGATACGTTTCGTGCGGCCATTGGACACAGGCGTAGCAGACAACGAATCGGACTTGAACTCGATACGCCGAAGATCCTTGCAGGTTCGGACTCGAAGAAAGCCTTGCACGTGTTCGTAAGAACTTTCAATGAGCGACGAATAACGAGGAAATTGCCGGGTAAGAGGATCAAATGTTACATTTGAAACGTCGAGCACGAAAATCGATTCGTACTCGCGGCTACATTCAAAGCATACATTTGTTCACAAAACGATGTCGAAAGTTGACTCGGAGCAAAGAATTTTCAGTGTACTGAAGACAATTTTTGTAAAATTACGATATGATTGTTGTAAAAATGATATAACTAGTACTGTAGAAAAATTTCCATTTTATCGATGTGAAAAATACATAAAAAATGAATGAGGGGAAAAAAGCGAAATCACAAGTACGGAAATTCATTTTGAAAAACAATATAATTTTACGTAATAAATTTTAAACTAATTAATTGATTTTACACTATTATTTATTAGTTCTCTGTCACCGTCAACCGTTGGTGTAATTTTACAAGAATTTTTTTCAGTTCATATTGAAAGGATGTCATATTGAAAAATTGTGGAAGATTCCTACATTACCGATATTCAAGTATTTTTTATTGTTTATTATAATAATTGAAGTCGATATTTAAAATATAGAGAACAAATAAATTCTCTCTTAAATCTCCTTTAATTTAACATAAAATATTCGATATTCGATGTAACACCTTCTGCAAAAACTTTCCCGTTGTCTTTTACGTGGTTTAGTTAACCTAAAAACACATTTAAAAATTGCGGGAAAGTTTTTTCGCAAAATATAGTCTAAAAAATTTGTTCTGCATGTGATCACAAAAAACTTAATTACCAATTGACCTGTTCGCGTTATTTCATTTTTATATCTCATTTTTATACAATTAACAACATCATGGCTTTGGCGCCAATATCAAAATTTAAATTCCGTCATCCAGTATGACATCCTCTTAAGCGTTCTTTCCGATTCATCAGTTTGAATTACTACCTTATGTAAAATTATATTTTAATAAAGTACTTTCATATGTTTTGATCGTGTTCTTAGTTCGCGCACCCTAAATCCCTGTATACACCGTGGCGCGATATTCAAGCGCGAAATTTGAAAAGTGAAAAACGCTTAGAAACGATTTCTCTAGTGAAACAGTTTCGCTTGGAGCATAAATTGAGTTACGAAACGGGTTCGGCACAATGGCGATAATAAATTATCCAACGGTAAAACCGGCGTCGGTAAATCTGGAGGATCCATAAAAGTGAACACCCCTTTCTCGCAATCGCATTCCTCGTTAGGCTTGGTCGGCCACGTCCTTGCTTAATGACGACGCTGATAAGACCGGCGACCGGTCTTGCTGTTGGGAAAAATCGACTGATAACTGAGGTGATGCAGACATTCTTCGCGCGAGTCAAATTTATGAGCTGTTCACACGAAGAATCGTAAAGTCGAGATTTGCATGTAATCGCGGTACGTTTATTGCTTCGTAAATTATTTATTAAAACAAAATAAAAAAATTAAACACAGAGGGCGATGAAAAAAATGAAGAAAAGGAAAAAAAACGTAAAGCAGATTTCGACAACTGAACGTGTTAATGTGAAAATAAAAAAAAAAGAAAAGTATAATATTTGAATGATAATTGAATGACAATTAGATGGGTGAATCTGAGAATAAAAACAACAAAATGATATTCATAAGATGAACAATTTTAATATTTATTCATAAAAAAAAAATGAATGGGATTTGAACACTTTAATTTCAAAACAGAAATAAATTGAATTTGAGTCCGTTAATCCGAGAACAGAAATAAATACTCTCATAGTATAACAGAAATAAATATACTCATAAGTTGAAAAATTAATGACTTTATTTATAAATATAAACGGTTCTTATTTCTTGTTTTGTTTCCTTTTATTTGATTTATTTATACTTTTTTTTTTATTATAAAATATGATATTCGGGGAGTATTGAACTCCCGTTCTTTGCGATTACAAAGCAGCCCTCTATCCGCTGACCTAACTTACGATTGCACGACTAAACACCTAAACCATTCGTTTTTACTACAACGCCGTCATCTATCTCCTTAAATATATTCAAGTTGCATCACAAACATAGTGCTTATCAATTGTTATACGAAGAAAAATAATAATAATAATAAAAAAAGAAAACAATGTCTTGCACTGCAATGTTAAATGGTTAAACCTAGGGTTTTTGCCCCGCCGCACCGTGTCAACGTTACTTAAACTCGCGATAATTTATGCGATCCCGCGTGGGCTTGTTTCGCATTAACTGATCGCGATCGATCGAGTATTGCAAGGCTGTGTTGCACTTATCGGCCATTTTCACATACACGTTTCTTCGCGAGGCGCGAATTTACGGTGCAAGATCCTAGATACGAGAATTACAAAAGTCCGTTGCGACATCTGTTAAGAATGCTTTTGGACAGGTACACAGTGCAACTTGTATAACTTCCAGTCTTACGCATTTTCCAGGCTAAAGGCTCTTCCTGTGGGAGGAAAAGTTGGTGTTGAGGACCAACTTCCATAACTTCCTACTCGCCTGCGCAATCGTCAATACATTCTGGAAGTTATACAAGTTTCTCGATAGAGTGACTTGCGTAACTTCCGAGAAATCTAAATCGACCCAAAACGCTCGCATAATTCGACATAAAAATTGGACCCTTTTATATCAGACGTTACGCAGACTTTCTGACAAAACAGACATCGCGTTAACGTTTAGCTTCAATAATCCTGACTTGTATGCTCCGAGTTATTCCAGATCAAAAAATAACCTTTCATTTGTGAATTCCAACCTGTCAGAGTGAACAATTCGAGTTTCTCTTTTTCTATCTGGAATACGCGATTCAAGAGGTAGATGTGTATGAAACCCAGGTCAATCGATCGAACGAACAATGTCGACTCCGTTGAGCCAAACGTCGTTCAATTGTTTAACCCAGGATTGTTGTACGGAAAATGTGTGGAGGGGATGGGGAGTAATTTTTTGTTCTTTTTCTTAATTAGTAATTTTGTCCGGGGTTCCAGGCGCCGTTCCAGTCGTTGGGGTTTTCTTTGTACGAGCCATCATCGTAGCTGTTATGCGTGTTCCAGGGGGCGCCCCAGGGGGCGGCACCTGGCGCCGGGTTAGCCGGGGCATGTTGAGACGCGGCGTTGTAGAGCGAAAAATGTATGGCTTTTGCCTTTTGGACTTCTGGCGTATCCACCACTCGTCCGTCGGGTCCCAATGGCGCTGGTGGTCCGCTACAATTTATAAACAAAGCTCGTTTTATTTGTTTTTTGATTTTGTTGTGTTTTATAATTTTTCATATTTAATACTTTCTTAGCACTTTTTTCTTTGTACTTTATACACTTTTTATATATGTAATATTGTCATTACTTATTATGTTTTCTTCATGTTGGATATATGTTTTTGTATATTAAATATTTCAAACGTCATTCATAATTTTTTTTTTAATTTTATGTTTATATATTTTATTTTCGTTTTATTTAACTGTCAAAGTAATTAATTTTCTGCATCAGGCAGTCGCTCAGTAATTTTTACATTATTTCCTTAAAAAGCTGAAGCGACGCATTGATTTACTCTCGCGGGAGCAAAATAGGGATTTTCTCCCTCGAAATACGTTTTACTTTGCTGCTGAAGTAAATGGTACTTGATTCCCGCCGTTTCTAGGGAGTAAAAGTGCAGTTTCTTGCGCACTTGCGATATAAAGTATCACACGTACCGCGGGAGTAAACTTTTGCTTTTCTCCCGCAATGGATGATAATTAATCAATATTTATAACGAAATCGACATGTTCACAATAATAATACTTTGTAAGGAAATAAATCTAATAATTTAAATCAATATTGTTTTTCTAAGAGAGAGAAAAAGTAAAAAAAGAACAAGAAATAACATTTTTTTTATTATAGTAAGTCTCAGGAACAATTTAAACTTTTCTCACAAATTATCAATTTGAAACTGTTTGAAGTAACCCCTTATAGAATATGATACTTATAAAATAATTATAAAAAATTTCAAAATATTTTTTGTGATATTTAAAAAATATACAAATTCAATACAAAATACTTATAAGCATTTATAAACATCAGGCACATTGAAGACATTTTTTCTTTTAATTTTTGACAATATTTACAAATATTTTCTACAAACCCAAACCCCAAAAAAATGAAAAGTATATGAATGAATACATAAATAAAACGTACTTAAAATTTCGCTTTCTTTATCTTTAATTCAGCAATAGATTTTCCCAACGAGATATTAAATAACAAATCTGTACGTTTCGCAAGCGAAAATAATAACCTCACGTCACATCAACGATTGATAGCACAATATAAAGGTCTGCGATATTTACGTGTAGTGTGGGACGTAGTTAGGCGCGTAGGCCGGTCCGCCGTGTCCGAAGGCCCCGGGCACACCCGGTGCTGGGTTTTTCGCAGCCCGGGCCGAGGCGTCGGCCAAAGCCGCCAAGTGGGCCGCCTTCGCTTGGGCGACTTCCGGCGTGTCGACTACGCGCCCGTCTGGTCCCAAAGGCGCCCCGTGCGAGGGTGCGTAACTTGCGTGTGGTCCTGGGTACCACTGCGGCGTCGCCATCGCCGTCGCGGCACACAACAGCACCTGAAATAATCATTTCTTTTGGTCAATTTCATTAACAAGTGCGGTACTTCGTAGTGAATTTCAAGCACACACGGCAAGTTGAAAATGGCGGAAATGGAAGCTTTTGTTTTTATCACACGACCGAGTCATTTGCGGCGCTCGAGAGAGTGCTCGAGAAGAGATGAAATTGTAACTTATTACAACGAGCTATGATGAAAATTAGTATATTACTTAGCGAGGAAAAAATGAGTTTTATGTTGGTAGCCCGCAGGCAAGTGATACCAACATATTTTATTTTTGAGTGAGGAAAATGAAATTTTTTCTTGTACCGCGACTTTTTGATCGAAAGAGGTTTCTTTTTTTCGTCGATTACGATGAAAAATGAATCAAAAAGTGATGAAAACAAAGTCGGCGATATTTTATAGATAAAAATTGGGTAAAGTATCTTTATACTTGGATAACATGGCGCCTTCAAACGCGGGAAACTGCTTGATTCGCCCTTATTTTAATACGCATTCAAGAAACGAAAAAAATATTATCACATTTTGATTTTCTCACTTCCAAAATTTCATAAAAGTCAAGAATTTTTTTTTCCCCACGATTATTGAATGATATATTGTGATACGAAATCGCGAGGTGAAGTATTTTCGAAATATGGCGGTAAATTCGATAATTAAATACCAATATCTGGAATATTTTTACAGCATATTCATTTATTTATTATTTTATCGATTTTCTCACTTCCGAAATTTCATAAAAATCAATAATTACCCCTTTATTACGAAAAATAAATAATAAATTTCGATACGAAGTTGCGAGGTGGAGCATTTTCGAAAAATGGCGGTAAATTCGATAATTAACGCGGGATATTTGAATATTTTTACGGGAAGTATTACTTTATCAATGAATTAACGTACGAAGAAATACTTACGAGAAAGAACATGATAGACCGCACTTTTGTTAACGGCAGGCGGCACGCGACGACGCGATTTGTCTGAGATCCGCAGGGCTGCGTGGCGTATGCGACTTAGGATCTGTCATTTTATACAGGTCCGGTACAATCGCTTGTCATCACCCCACCTATCCTCGGCGACGCATACCACACCCAAGAAGAAAATGCTCTCATTGTTGTTTCCCTTCCTCCGAGCTTTATCCGACGTATCTGAGACAATCTCGTAGATACGGCGATCGATTGCAGAAAATATGCGACAACCATTTTTCCAATCCTTTCTTTCAACTTTTTTTTCTATCGCCAGACAGGCGTAATGTCATTCTTTCGGTGCGCGGGAAAAATCCGTCGTACATGATTTTTCACTTCTGCCGATAGGTGTAAAGGTGACGAATGGCTGATTTTATGGCGAATTTATTGCACGCTACGAATAAATTTCATTAAGGACAATCGGATTGATTTATATTTTAAGCGTTGCAGCGGAATGGTACTGAAAAGAAATAAGCGGATAAAACGATGGCAGGGCAGTTTTTAGATCAATGGGATAAAACTGTTTATGGAAACATGGCAGAGTGGATCGCTTCTGGAAATGTCAAAGGTCAAAGTTACGTGATTTTCGAGAAGCGTATACAGTCAAAGTTAACTTTTTCATGGACAATTTACAAGTTACGTGGAGCATTTTTAATAATTTTTGGCGAGAAATTTAAATTTTACGCGGGAAACTTTTATTTTCGGAGGGAAATTTGAATTACATAATAAAATTTTGTTTTCCTTGTCATTGCTGAATTTAAATTGAAATTTGATAAATAGAGAATTAAAATCTTTTTCTTTTGATTTCTTCTTCACTTGCGAAAAAT
This sequence comes from Aradophagus sp. ZL-2020, assembly GCA_022817685.1. Lineage (NCBI taxonomy): Eukaryota > Metazoa > Arthropoda > Insecta > Hymenoptera > Scelionidae > Aradophagus > Aradophagus sp. ZL-2020. The sequence goes on from JABFOV010006929.1 coordinate 7,552, forward strand.
TTAAATTTTGCGCGGAAAACTTTTCAACTTTTTTGGAAAAACTTTGAATTATACAATAAAAATTTATTTTCTTTTCCGTCTCTAAATTTAAATTAAAATTTAAAAGGAAGAAAAATAATATCTCTTTTTTTATTTCTTCTTTACTTGCAGAAAATTTAAATTTTCCGCGGAAAAGTATTATTTTCAGAGGGCAGTTTGAATTATATAAAAAAAATGTATTTTCTTTCTCGTTTCTGAATTGAAACTGAAATTTAAAAAAAAAAAAATAAAATCTTTTCCTTTTCATTTTTTCATTACTTGCGAAAAATTTAAATTTTCCGCAGGAAGCTATCATTTTCGGAGGGAAATTTGAATTCTAAAATAATTCATTTTCTTTTTTGTCGCTAAATTGAAATTGTTATTTTGAAAGAAAAAAGAAAAGTAAAATCGTTAAGAAAAAAGTCATTGATTTCATCGCACGTCTCGTTGTCCATTAGCTGTCATTGAGAAAGACCTTTTATTGCGTTTATGATTAATGAACCTCGGGCGTTGCAAAGAGCGCAAGTGGATTTACAGCTCTGGTAATGAAAATAGCAAAATTGCACGCTCGTTATCTATCGTCGGCGAGTTGCACAAATGAAGCGGACTGATAAATCGAATTTTAACCGGCCGGCATTCTCGGCGGTCCCGCGTCAAGCAGGTTCCGCGTGTGTTCACCTGGTAGCTCGAAACATAATGAACAATTCCAATAGCGTAACGGGATCAATGTCGGGTAATCGTGATCTATTACTATCGCCGCGATAAGAAATGGTTCGATGCTTAAACAGAGCACTTTGCACGCGGACAAATCAACGTCGATGAATGAGCTTTTTTTTTATATAATCAATCGATCGAGGTGTAAAAAAAACTCTTCGGTCAAATATTTGAAAGGAAATGAAATTTGCATTTTTTGTAAATGGAATTTTTTTTATTTCACCCAGGCGTGAAAAATGAGTCAAATAAAAAAATGAAAAAAGTGGAATTCCTTTCTTTGAACTCTTGTGATTAAAGGTAATTCAAAACTAGAATAACCCTTACCGATAATTCTTTTTTTATTTAAAAAATTTCAATTTTAATAGTTTAAATTTTAAATTTTTAACATTTCAATTTTTTCAGCAATGTAAAACTTAGATAATTTCGCTCTTTAAAATTTAAGTCTTGTTATTCTGATTTAAATTTTGATCGTTGAAATAACGATCGGCCTTTTTAAACTGAATATTCATAAGTTGTAAAAAAATTTTTTTATTCGTACAAATTGCATGTTTTACGGCTCGACTTCTTAATTTTATATAATCACTAAACGTGTTATTACAGTTTCAACTAAATAGTTTTATATAACAAATGCTCTTGTGTAATAGAATCTTACAGTGCCACCGTAATCTGGTGCGGTTAAAGACGAAAAATAAATTTTTTAATTACTTTACAAAACTTGGGAAATATTTTTTAGTTTATTCACGAGTAATGAAAACTATCAGTAATTAACGCTTCAAATAAAAAATAATTAAAAAAAAATTAGAACACTTTGAAAAATATTTGAAATATCTGACAATTTTTTTTTTTTCAATACCATTTTTTCTTTACCATTATTTGTGATTGTTATTTCTTCACTTAAATCTGTTTTATATATATATTTTTGCCATTTAATGTAATACTTCAAAATATCGTAATTTCCACCCGTCTTTTGTAACATTCAAATTTTTTAAGCAAAGATGAATACTCAAATATTTTATGTACATTTTATAATCTTTTTTCAAATATTTTACCTCCCTATTGAGAAAAATGTAACTTTTTTTCGTAAGAACAACGAATTTTTACTTTGCATCGGATAATTTTTGAATATTGTAAATTTAATACTTTCGACGAATCGTAATTGTAAGTTCTTCCCATAAATAATAAATTCAAAAAAACTTTTTAGCAAAAAAAAAAATAATAATAATAAAAAAAATGTAAAGCAAGATGTAAACAATACTTATATTATGGTAGTTGTTTCATTACATTATAATATTATTTCTTTTTCATCATTCCTTTTTATTTTTATTAAAAAATTACCAATATTTCCAATCAATTCCAATACTTACATTAGAAATGAAATGCACTTGAGCGAAACAAAACGTGAATACAATCAAATAATACAATCAAAATTTTGTATCTGCGATAAGAATATGTGACAATTGCTATTATGAAAATGGCAATTTATATTAATAGTCGGTGTAACTATGAAAGTCATTCATAACGTAATCGCGGGAATTTTTAAAATAAGCGTTTACAACAGGAATGTCGTGGTCGAAAAATGTCAGCGACAATAAGGGTCGGGTAATTAATTAGATGCATTTGAAAAACTGTCGCGCGGAATGACAATCTGCCTTTCAATGAAACCAATGAACTAGAGAATGATCGGCCACGATATTGCACGGGAACAATGTCGGCGCAATAACCTGCGTCCTGGTTCACCGACCGTGTCACGTGCGCGCATAACTTAATCA
>JABFOV010006930.1:0-10049 GCA_022817685.1 Aradophagus sp. ZL-2020
TTTATAGTCCAGTATATAGCCGAAACAATGATGAAAACCTCAATCGTGTATATTGTTTTGTTTTTCGAAAAAAAAAATCTTAAATGTAGCCCTATTTTAAGGCAAAAGATACGAAAAACCCCCTTAAGATCTAATTGGGAGTTACTTTAAGCTGCTAAAAACGTCTTGCACGTAGATTTGAAAAGAGTGATTTTAAAAGACACCGCGATTTAAATGCGTTTACTAATCGTTGATAAGTTCACTTTAATTCAAGACAATCGTTTCGTTGCAAAATGAATAGAAATTGTTGAAATCGTCAAATATCGTTTAGCATTTCTTCAGAGTCATACATAAATATTGACTCTGACTGATCATTTGATCAGTGAAATGATCAGTTAATTGTATATTTCAGTTGCGTAACCGCGCAATTATATTTGAATTTTACTCGGTCTTCAATCATCTTAATAACAGATATAAAAGCAATGTCAGTTTTTATTTTGAAATAGAATAATGAATAATACAAACTATGATTCATTTACGAAAATGAAGAAAGGCGGTTTCATTACGGCAAGAAAGATTGGCAATCAAAACGGTTTTATGCAGATATTTAATACAAATTGCAGTTTTTAATGAAGCAATTTAACATTGCAATATCGCGTAAATTCTCAGCCCTTAAAAGATTATTTCGTGAATTGCATAAAAAAGAAATATTTCGAGGGTTTAGTGGAATTCGTGTACTCATTACCCCTTAAAAGTGATATGTTACGTTTTAATGCGTTTCGGAGCACGGTATAAAGATTACTTTCTTAACGTGTTGTAAATTTCAGGCCCATGCGTATTATGGATTATGTTTCGCAGATTGCAATAAGCTATCTAATTAAGGTTATTTTTTAACGATTAAAATATTACTCGCAATAAAATATAAAATTTATTACTTCGAGTTGTTTAACATTGATGTCATTCGTATTAGACTTTTTAAAGACTTTTCATTAAATTTGTAAGCAAATGCTGCTACTGTTTTTTATAAAATCAAGTCTTTTTGCCGTACAAATATTTAATATTAATCGAAAGTTTCGTTGGACAAAATTAGTAATTATTTATACGATCAGTATTTGCAACTTTCAGTCTTTCCGAATTCTAAGCGTGTGGCATTCTACCGCGCAACAAACTTCACGTACATAATTTTTCATAATTACTGTTCCAGTGCACAACTTAAATTCCACATTTATTCTGTAAGCTTTCACCAATTCTTAGAAAATTTCGATATTCTGGGAATTCCGACCAGTTTCTAAGAAGAAAAACTTTTCTCTCCTAATATGAAATTCAAAAACAGGTTTCGTGCCAGTGACTGGTGCCACGAGCGGAAGAAGGTACTACATGTGTACTTGTGCGCAAAATGGTAACTTTACGCATAAGTAGACAAAACGTTTCTCTGCTTACAAACATAATTACACCGTGACGGTGTGAAAAAGCGATCCTTTTTCAGCGATCTTTTCTTACACCACCGCCGTCTTTTTTCAAGGCGCAGGTCTTTCTTATCGCAGAAGCCACGCTTGCCAACCGCTTAATTCGAAACGATATTCCTCCGCCCCTTTGCTTGCACAATCTCAGCCAGCCGCATCCTCGTCCCCCAGTTTTTTCCCTCCCCCCTAGACACCGAAGATGCCAGAACGGCTGCCCACAGGACCCAGTTCGCGTAATCGCCGAAGGCCGCGCAAACTTAAAGACCCGCGGCCCGCGATTGGGTGTGTCGTTGGTGACCTTCTTGCACAATGGGTTGAGCCTCCCATCAGCGGATATGATTTGAAGGGATTAGCGGGGGCGCGGTCGCAATCTCGCAAACTTACTATAAAAGGTCCCCCTGCGACGTTCGAAGGCACACTCGGCGAACGTCAGCCAGCAGTATGAAGACCCTCGTAAGTACCGGGTTTTCTCTAGGAAGTGCGCACCGACCCATCCCCGCGAAATTCCGGACTGCGAAAATAACGCGTTGTGCTTGACGGACGAGTGCGCGGCGACTTACACGATTCAAGTGCTATTTAATCACTTCAGTGAATTACCAACGGGGGTTGGAATCGCGAAAATTGGACGCTTGGAAAAACAAATTGTAATTTGTATCGTACAAGTGATTTGACTGAATGATGATCGATATTTTGTTTGTGTAGTATCGTATAATTTATTGTTCTGGTTTAAAATTCGCTGATGAATGTATAGTTTTTGTTTTGTTTTATGTGTACGAAAAATGCTGAAAACTTTTTGAAAATAAAGTATTTAATGAGGAGCAAACGAAAATGTCAATGGGGCAAAATTCAGAAAACATTTCATTTGAAGATCTGTCTACTGTATTCTCTGAAAAATATCATTTTTTGTGTTTTCATAAGCAAAAATATAACTTGTATTATTGGAGGTAAAAAAAACTTTCTATATTATGGGACTTAAAAAAGGGCCTTTTTTTCTTTCAATGAAAAATCTATTACATCAATAAGTTTTTTTTTAATGATTTGTATTTTGCATGATAATAAATTAAATCAACTTGAACAATAACTACTAAATTTACAATTTTTAATTGAGATTGGAATAATTGATATTGAATTTAACTGAATATAAAGTAAAATTTCGGAAATAAAAAATTGTAATTTTTATTGCAGTTGTTTAAAACCTGTCAATAAATTTTCTATCATTTTCGGGATATTGAAACAGATATTACAACGATTGTCAATTTTCCTACCCAAACAAAATGTTTATATTCAATCAATTTGGAATAATTCCCGCCCTTTTTTGGAATCAAACGATCCACATAGGATCAAAACACGGTAGTAATTGAATTTTTCGTCGAAAGAAAGAATGAAAGGGATAAGATTGGCGCCGAATGGATTTGTTTTTATCGGAAATTCGTTAAGGTTTGTGGGGAAAGGGTGGGGGGTGGGGTCGGAGGTCAGATAAGGGCTCGATTTCGGGAGTTATGAACGTTGGCAATTTTCGGTCGACTTGTTGCCGAAGCGAGGTACAGTTCCAGCCGAGGAATCCTCATTTTTATGGCCACGATCAGAATCGAATTTCATTTGGTCGTAATCTACCCCGTCGTCTGACTTTTATAATGACTGAAAGTTTTGCCGGCGTTTAACCGCTCCACGGTTTATAAATGCCTCTGCGGGCCAGTATTTTTGCGAAATTTCGTTGACTTGAAATTGTCTTTGCGCGCAAAAAAGTTGTAATGTATGTACAGCGCTTGTTCCCCGTGGGATTCACTTTTTTTCCCGCGGTTTTAAAGTATTTAGTGTAATTAATATTTAGGTGCATTCTTTCATGTTGATTGCGCGAAATTATTCATGTTATTTACTTCGCCGCGTAAAATTGAAAATCCTCGGCTTTTATTTCGGTATGCTTTTATGAAATAATATTTTATATCGTGACATTTTTATCGAGCAAAAATTATGCCAACTAATTTCAAAAAATTTTGAAATAAAACCACGTTTTAATAGGGATAACTTCGTTTCAGAGTCTTAGTACGAAAGTACCTTTTTTTTTAATGAGATTTCGCAGTGCAATTCTTGTAAGTCCTTATGCAATCTTTCCAGAATCTTTTTAAAATTTTTAAATTTTCAGATTTGAATTTAAAATAATAATTTTCAATGACATAAATCATAGTTATTTCAATTAAAACTTATTATCTTAAATAATTTGAAAAAAATGAATAAAGTAAAATACGTAAAACATTGTACAAAAATTAATTTTATTTTCTGATTCTTGACGTTTGAGTTAAATTGTTCGTGCGTTCCTCCATTAACGAGGGTAATAATTGTAAAAATGAAAGCAAATTATAATAACTTCATTCAAATTCTTTGTAAAATATAATAAAAATAAAATATTTCGAAATAAGTTCGTAAAATGCTTTACTACTTTTAGTAATAGGTAGATTCAAATAAAAGAAAATTAAAACATCACGTTATGATGGGTCCATAAAATTCACATTATTTGAAATGTCTGTTTAATTACATGTAATTATGTTTGTTAAAAAATAAGTGATTTTTATCGACTCTAATTGAACTTTAAGAAATTGAACATTACTTTATTACTGAAGAAGTTCAGAATATTTGAAACTCGACTAATTATTATCTTTCAATCATTAAAATTAATCTATAATAAATAAATCATAAGTAATGTAATTTCGATAAACTGACTATTTATTGAATGTAATAAATTTTTATATCACTTCTAACGAAAAGTCTTTGTAAAAAAAAAGGTATATTTGTTCAAATATATAGATTTCTTTTAAAATTAATTTTATCTACTTTTCGTAATCAAAAATATATTTAAAAAAATAATGATTCTTAACTTTATTTATATATTTACGTTTGTTCTAAATTGAACATCCGTGTCAAAAATAAACATGAAAAATAATCGTGGTTGTTTTAAATTTCAATTTGTAGAAAAAAAATTGAATAGAAAACAGGGAAAGATATTTCGCAATATGAATTCGCGCAAAAAAACTGGAAAAATATAAACAGACCTTCTGTATATTCTTTCATTACACTGTGATGACTTTTTCTCACCGTAAGTCATTCAATATCCCCATCTCCATTACACTTGTGTGCTTTGATGAATACTTACAGATCGCATTGACACTCCTCGTCGCGACTGTTGGCGCTGCACCTAACCCAGGTGTTTACGGCGGCCACGGTTATGGCGGATACGGTCTCGGGTACGGAGGTCACGCTGGCATTTACGGCGGCTACGGTGCATACGGCGCGCACGGAGTAGCCATCGGGGGTCCAGTTTTGGGACCGGCGTCCATCGCCGGGCCACATTTGGGCGCCGCCACCTTGTCCGGTCCAGTCATTGGACCGTCCCATCTTGCCGGTTCCGTCGCCGGACCGGTCCATGTTTCCGGCGCTGTCGCCGGACCAGCGGTGGTTTCTGCCTCCGTTGCTGGTCCCGCTCACGTTGAAGGCTACGACGGCGGACATTACGGCGGTGGAATCTACGGCGGTAAATAATTACGCTAACCTTTTGACTTGCTTTCAAAGTCTTGGATTGAAAGTACTTAATGTCTTCTGCATGTGGTAATATATGAAATAAATGGTATACATATTCTACATGTTCAAATGTGAGGATAATTCAGTATGGGAAATTTTAATTTGAAATATTTGAACTAAGTTGAATGTAAAAAATTAATAAAGTTTAGGTCGAGAATGAAAATTAAATATGAGCGCAATATTGACAACTTTGACTTTTTGAAATTTTTACTATTTGAATATGGAAAGTTTTTTACTTTTCCTTTTATCGACGAATTCAAACTTTACCCTTTTTATATGAAAAACGGCTGATGGACGAGATATATGAAAGTAACACTAAAAATGCTTTTGAAAATCCTTTTTAAATAGTAAATGGATACTTTTTTATTCTATTTGAAAAGATGATAAAAATTCTGTTCTTGTAGTTAAATTTTATTACTTTAATTTTTTTATGTATGAGAAATATTTTGCAAGTATCATGTAATGTAAATGTCTTAATGATCCTGCATGAATAAATAATAAAATTCGACGTATAAAAGAAATAAATACAGAAATCTAATAAAAATAAATGTATATAATCAAAAAATTACTAATTCACATATATTTGTAGTCTATATTTTGCGTTATTAATAACCAATTGTTTATATTTTTTTACTTTTGTTAATTAGCTTTAACTTAATTATAAAATTTAACAGACGATACTAATGTTTCGCGTAACTGAACAATTCTTCCAGTCACTGTTCTGAATGAATTGCCGCGCAAAAGTTTGTGCAGTCATATTCTTGCAAATGACTTGCATCTTAAATAATGACTGTACAAATTCTAAGCAATTACTCAATATCAATTTGTGTATTCAAACATTGATTAGATGTTGAGAGGTGACTAATTTTGAATGAATGTTTATTACAAAATCATTAAATATTTTTTTGTTATAAGTTTTCTTATTAATTGAATTCAAAATTGTTTTAAGATAAAAAGCTTAATAGTTGACAAATAACATTTCCTAATTAAATTTCGAATACTTTCTCAACTATTACGATATCAATTCCAAAAAAATTGGCATAATTTTGTTAAACGTGTGAAAGGCAAACGATATTACGGGACCTCCTAATTTACTTGACATATAACGCATATAGATAATATAACCTTTTTCGTAATAACACCGCAGTACCATAGATTAGCGATAATAGCATGAAATTATTGTAACACTCGATAGCCAGGTTGAAAATTGTATTTAACCAACGACCTTAATGACATTTGCCAAATGATTATTGTTTACTGCAGAGCAATTATTGTTCCAAGATAATTGTTCCAACTTCTTGCCGTAAATTCGCACGTTAATTATGATCAATTTATAACCGATAAAAATAATACTTCTCGCGTGAATATCGCTTGAATTATAACAGGTGTCAATACGTGTTCACGGTGTACACGCGCTTAAATGTCAAATGTAATCGCTTAAATAGTTCAAGGTTTTTGATGCACCGTCGTGTTGTTTACTAGAAAATCAACGCCGTCGCGAAATCATATTATAGAAGAAAATAGTTGGCAATCATCAGAAGGAAATAACGTTTGATTTTCGTGGAAAATAATAATACTGAATGGAAAAGATAAAATTTTTTCGTTGAATGGAGACAGTTTGTAGAGCACTTGAAGAGTTAGAAAATAAGAGTTACGAAAGTTTCGAGTGACGGTTCGAAGGAAGGGTAAAAAACCTCGATAAATCACGTTGAGTGTAAAAAAGAGTTGTTGGCTCCAGTGGTTATTACGAACTGGAAAACGTATTCCACTTATGATAATTTTTAGCAATTTGGGGTTACGTTTGTCCGCGTCTCTAAATTGCCCTCGATTATACGTCCTTTCTAAAATAATACTCCAAAGGATAATACTCCACTAACAAAAATTAACGTACTTCTTGATGAAACTAGAATGGGCTTTGCTTTTTATCCGCGCATATATTTCATCGTTAACTTTATGAAAACGGTGAATGAAAGATAAAAAAAAACTCTTTATTCTAACTGAATATTATTTAATTATTCAATTGGATAAAAATGAAAAATTTGAGTGTTCAAATAACTGCATATTATTCATTATCCTTGTCTTTGCATAAATAGTATTTATTTTTTTTTCTAGGGATTGTCAGACCTATGTACTTATTTAAGGTTAAATTAATTTTTAATTGCTCAAAAAAAACCCTTTCAATTAATTTTTTAGGTTACGGTTATGCCGGCTACGGAGGTTACGGAGGTCACGGTGGATACGGTGGACACGGTGTAGTTGCCGCCGGACCAGCCACTCACGGAGCTGTCCTCGCCGGGCCAGGTCATTACGGCGTGTCCTTAGCCGGCCCTCACGGTCATGGCGCAGTTCTCACTGGTCCCGCGACTCATGGCGCTGTGATCGCCGGTCCCCACGCCGGTAGCGCCGCCGTGTCCGGTCCCAGCGCTGGTTCCGCGGTCATCGCCGGTCCTTCCGGTAAAATCACGACGCACGGTGCCGGTCATGGTGCCGCCATCAGCACCGGCCACGGTCATTACTAAACAAAAGCAACGCCATGTAATCGGATGAAGCAACAATGTATGTCCTCAGCAACGCGGTCAAAGTAACCTCGGGCTAAAGTGAAACCCCATTCACTGCCACCCCGAGGGGTCAATCCTTTTTCTACGACACGTTTTTGAAATTATTATCCGTTATGTCTGTATTTAGTTACCGTTTCCCTTGATACTCAGTTTCGTATTTTTTAGAGCTATCACGTGTATATAAAACGTAATAAACTTTTGTATTCTAATCTGGTTACTTGTTCTTTGCGAAGGGAGTTCAGATCCTTACAATTGTTGACGAAAAATCGTATTCAATAAAATAGCAAATGCAACCATTTGTCTCAAAAAAGGCGTTTTATTTGTAGTCTTTGTTAAAACACCAAAAAGTATTTCCTATCTTGAATGAATAGTTCAAAATATATAGATTTAAGTTGATCTGATTCGGAATATAAAATAAAGTCCATTATTTAGAAACTATGTTTTTAATTTTAGAAACAAGTGAACTATGGCCAAAAAATTAACGAATCAACATAAAAAAAAACATGAAGTTGAAGTTTTCAACATTTATTAATAAACGAAAATTAATTATGCATAATTTAGTAACATATGTTGTAATCAAAAATGAAAAAAATTATATTTTCAGTCATTAAAATATTCTAGCTTCTTGTTGTAAAATTATTCAATCAAAAAAATTTTATTATTTGTATGAAGAAAAGTATAACAGATTTTATTTTCATTCACTAATAAACGTTGGAAACTTCTAAAGCACAAAAAAATCTAGTTGACTTTTCCATACAAAACGAAACGAACCTAAATTTCAATAGAACGTTCGCAGAAGAGTTCCCTCAATCATTCTTTTGTCAAGACCGACCGCAATTCGGGCCGTGTTAATGAAACAAGATAAACAGCAGAATCCCGGAATAATCAGAAACTGATAGTCGTGAATGGTTTTCCGAACACCCAAACGGCCGGATTTGGCGCCCTGAAAGTGGATTTCGAGCGGCGCGGATAATTGAAGCGTTGCTCAATTTTGAGTGTCACAATGATGTCGTTGGTAAACGACAGTTTGCCAATGCGAATCAATTTGCATGGAATGGAAATAAAAAAGAAAAGAAAAAATAAAGAGAAGCATAATGGCCGTTCATTTTCGAATTACACTCTCGCAACGCCAAGTGTCGATCGATCGCCGCGGAATTCATAAACAATCGATCTTAAACATTAACATGTAATTATCGACGGAAACAAAGCAGGAGGATTATTATGCAAAATTCGGATCAATTTATGGTTAATGTATCAAGTCGAATAATTGCCGTGAGGCTACGATTCCCACGCAAAATTTCATAACGTCGAAACGCTGCAAAATCTATGGGAAAAGCGCGCCGGGATGCAGCCCGCGAAGGTGATGCCTTAGTTAAACGCAAGCCTGCCGTGTAAGAACGTTTGCGCCGCGCAACCGCGTGAACTGTCTTTCTCCGACACTCGGTCTTTTTCATTTCATCATTCGAGTGCTCGCCGCATTGTGAGAGCAAAGCGAACCTCCACAAATTCCGAAAGGTCACCCTCTTGTGTTCGTTTGTCTACCAAACGGAGCAAACGGAAAAATGAAACGGGTCATTGTGTTTTCAATTCAAGACACTCTTTGCATTACTAATGAAGGTATACAATTTGTAGCGATTAGAAATATTGTTCGCCTGTTGCGAAAAATCGTGTAACAAAGGTTGTTGGTTTTGGTAACGAGAAAAAATTGCAGTGGTTGAACTGCGCTTGTTGAAATCGTGAATAGGAAATTGTAATTGATAAATATGAGATTTTCATCTCGTGTTTATTATTATTATTATTTTTTTTTTTTTTTTGATGTATTGTAATAATAAACCATTGAAAATGATTGTTTGCGGTGGAATATTCAATTTCATAGAAGAGAAATGATTTGATTTATATTAATTCTACATTTACTTCAGCAGTTTCGATATAAATTATGTTGAAGTAACATAGCATTCATTTAATTTTTTTACAAATATTGACAATATTGAATATAAGTGAAATTGTCTAAGGAAATTAAGAAGAAAGCAATTGTGCCACTGTGAACAAAAATTAAGTCTGTAAATAAGACGAAACACCTTTAAAAACTTCCAACTCAATTTCCCAAATTCCAATTCAATAAACAAACTTGGAAAGTGGCATTAATCGAAATTGTAATAACGCAATTCGTAAAACATTTTTCGCAAACATAATGCAATAAGTCGCTCCTTAGTTACGCCGATCTTCGCTCGGCAAACGAAATTTTCAAAGTGAAAACAAATATCCACTTTACGCCGGTGCCATAAAAAGTATCAGATGGAGAACAGAAAATAAAGCCGTCGATCGAAACAAGACCTTTGTATGCAACAATATCGATCGGTTTCATAACTCGCTTCATCTAAAGACAGCCTAAAAGCATTTAGATGTTCCGCGCCCGGTATCCCATGAACCGCGGTAGCAGCCGAGTTGCCGGCCGTAAAAATGACGGGCGCAATAA
>JABFOV010006931.1:0-10048 GCA_022817685.1 Aradophagus sp. ZL-2020
AGACGGGGGGGGGGGAAAAGGTGTGCGGGGGGGGGGGGTTGTTGAAGGGCGCGAGGGAGAGACGGCAATGTGTTTGCCACCACGCGCGCTTTTTTTTACCACTCAACCAACACTCAATCACACAAATATATACGGCTATATATATATATATATATATATATATATATATATATATATATATATATATATATATATATATATATATATATATATATATATATTTATATATAATATATACTTACAAAAGCATATGATTTTTAATCGAATTGGTTTTATAAAATGAGCAAAATATATAGAGCAAAATGACTTGCATAGTAATGCACCAAAAATTCTTCAAATTTTTGGGTTTTTTTTCAGAACAATATATAAAAATTAATTTCACGACAAATAATTTATTTTATATTTTAAAAGTATTTAAATATAGAAGCACATGTACAAAACAACAAATTCGAATTCAACAGATTCGAAATTCTTTTCGGCGCGACTCCCCTTCAATGCTGTTTTCTAGGCATCAAAAATAACGCGACCATCGGCACTAAAATGTAACATCGCGCCGAATTCATCGCCGTTTATTTTATCCGGCTAATGCGGGGGGCGGCGTAGCAACATTTCAGTTGCGTTAAACGCGTCACTCAATGTCACGTTACCTGGACAATCACGAAGGGAGCCTTGTTTCTATACCAATTAGAATTGCATCTCGATAAACCGTGCATCTAATCGTCAACAATGTATTAACATTTCAAAATCGAATTGAAAGGCGCGGTCTCTGCGCAATCAAAACGATCGGACATGAATCGCCGTGGCCAAAAATGTTGTTTAGTTTAACGACGCTGGAAAAATAACGGCGAAACATTAATCAAGCGTCCCACCGTCGAATGATGGACACGGCGACCTAAAATATTGCATTTGAACCTGTCCCAAGTCCAATCGGCTTTACCGCGACGATATTTTCATGCAAGAAATATCACCCTGCCAATACGTTCACTGACAAAAAATAACATGATCGGGTCGAGAACTGGAAGTTACGGCAATTAAAATTTCGGCCCTTTTTTGCCCGCTCCGGTACATCTAGTGTACTTTTTCCCCTCACCGCCCGCGATTATTTATCACGCGAAATTGAGATCTTGACAAGATTAACCGCCCGTGAAGGACACGCGTCGTCGTCTTATGATTTATAGATGATGCGTTTCTTCGGTGCGCACGGCCATAATCGCATCAATGAGTCGTAGTTGCTTGCTCCGAATAACAAAATTCATTTTCCTCCGATTGGTTTTATCTTTACAACCGAACAAAACGTTGTAGGAAAAAAGATTTGTTTCAATCCACAATGTATTTTTGCAATGACGGATCAATTTTTTATTTACATCAAATATTGTATACAAATTTTCTTTAAAAAAAAGAAAAAAAACTTTTCACAGTGTAACGATTTTTGACTGCATATAATAGTGTTTTATTTCAAAAGATTTACGTAGTCACAAACCAAAAGTTTATGTTTTAAATTCAACTATATAGTTTAGTGTTTTATTGTACAAATGATACTTTTTAATTTTCTTTCTTCTGCAAATAAAACATCCATTTTCGCGGTTTCATAATAACGTTAATCCGGTGAGTCAAATGATTGTGTTTCAAATGCCGAATGACTTGTCGAATGATTTAGTTGCTCCAACGAAACTTCATTTGAAACAACCACACGTGTTTCTCCGCGCAAGTCTAATTGATAGCGCGGTCGCATCGCAGCCGTGGTGAAAAGATGGAAGTCGAATCGATCTCTCGATAGGACGTCTGCCGCTCTAACGAGTTTCTCGGGGTCCAGGGGTGAGTTATGGGCCTGTGCTCGGCATATGCATCAAGTAATAAAAGCTCATGCAAACTCGAGTGCAGTGCCTCTTGCGCCCGTCGGAATAGTGTAATGCACATGCGAGAGCGGGCTGTCGCCAGTTTTCTGGCTCATTACCGGCCAGCGCGACCCGTTTCTCTCCTTGTCTCCGTGAGCAAAAAGGACGGGCATCTGGCACGGCGCAGACGCGCGAAAAGGATGGACTGGCTCGCGGGGGTGGACGCGGGCGGCAGCGCCGAGCTTTTCTTGTTTCGTATCTTCGCCCGCTTGATAAATCGGCGACATTAAGGAGCGCGCTCGCGCACACTCCGGCCACCATTAACCTCGAATCGCCGCGAGGGGCACGGAAAACGCAATCATTCAACGAAAAACTCCGTTGAATATCGCGCTCTTTTGTTGCACGCTTCCAAGGACTTTTATTTTAATTACAAATTATTATTCTCTGCAGTTCAGCGGTCGAGGTAATAAACGAAACAAGACAATAAAAGTTAATTTCATAATTTGTTTTTGCACGTACACGTTTTTGAACAAAATTTACCCGATAGATCTTTTTTTACATTTTTCTAGTTATATTTCTCGTTAAATTTCATGGAAAACGAATTATTTGTTTTATTTTAAGATGCTTTCACTTACAGTATCAATAAATGAATAAGTGAAGTAAAGTTTAGATCAATATTTTAAGTTTTCTTTGTTGACAATTAAAATTGAAAATTAATGCACATGTTAAGACAACAAAAAACTTTTTTTGTCTTGACAAAAAATGTCTTGTTTGCATTTTATTTAACAAGATGATTTAGACACTATTGTGATTCGTGATTTACAATTGAAAATCATCATTTGATATGATTGATGGATTTATAGAAGGAACTCAGTTTACGTACGTTAAATAAGAGAAGGCGAAAACTTTTATCCGAGAGTAAAAGTTTCGTCGATGAAAAACGAAAGCTTAGATTATTTAAAAGTTGAGTAAGCCAGCACTAAGAAAAATATTCGTGTTCATTTAAATTACCTATAATTAAAGTTCAAGTTGTTTTGCTTATCGTGACTTAAAAAATGATCATTTTCGAAACTTAATATTTCAGATTAAACATTTCTTCAACGCGCACTGCGACTTTTTCGCAAATCACATTCCGATCTAAGTAACGCAGTAAAACGCCTTTCATTGATTTTCTTCCGAAATAATAAACGTTCCCTTTACTTAACCGGATTTCTAATTACGACCCTTGCCTTCTCTTTTTATTGCTTTAATTCTTTTATAATTCCTTTTGCGCCCGATCATGCGAACGAGGAACGAAACTTTAATTGCGTGACGCTTACATTGTTTTTCAGCATTTATTACATTTTTATTGCCGAAATTGGTTACGAAATTGATAACCTGCGTTATGAAGAGTTGTTTGCACGTTATAAAATCACATAATTTACAGCGGCCAGGCGTCGTACGTTAAATTGACCACGCGCGATAAAATTACATACACGTGAATTTTTGTCAACGCGCGATAAATATTATTCCTCGTGTGGTTTCGGTTTCGCAGTGTTTGGATTTCATGGGCAAGTACGATTTTGCGGGACGATAACGAAACCAAGAATATATACTATTTGTATAACTGAAGTGCTCGTTCGGCGGGACGTTAACGCAAGGATGCGTCAGTAAAATCGCTCGTTCTGCCGGGGCTCTTGTAAGCGTCATAAAAGTGTTAATGGAAACGCAAGTTTGCCGTCGCCGTAGCGACGCTCGTCGACGAAACAGAGACAGACTGCCGGCGACGCGCGGGACATGTGACGAGCACGTGTCGACTCGCTATCAAATAAAAATAACTACGAAATTATTGCCACCAAGGCCTTTTCGGCTATCGCGTTTCCGACCGTCTGACTGCGCCGCTCGAGAAGCCCGGATGGATGAAAATAAGAAAACGACGAAAAAAGAAAAAAAGAAAAAAGGAAACAAGTTGGGGGAGAAGAAGCGGGAAGAAAAAATACGAAACCTCGGCGCAAGACGTAATTGGACCGCGCAACGCGCAGCCATAAATAATCGTCTCGTTTAGCGGCGCTCATTCAAAATATCGTTGATTAAAATTGAGGCATATTTATCGGCGCCCGGGACAAAAAGGCCCGCGACTTTTGTCGACCGGCCGCTCTGACATCTGCGCGCGCATTTTTCTCCCGATGACTAATTGCCGGGCGTTTTTCCCGCGCGATCGCCTCCATTCTTACAACGTCATGCGCAAGTCCGTTGGATCATTCGGACGTACGTGTAATTGATACACGCGGACTTTTATGTCCCGCGTACCTACGATCTCCTCGAGCCACTCGCTACTCCCGCGTGCTGCAGTCGGTCCGCTGATCGATCTGTATTCATAGGTCGTACGGCATAAAATACACTCGGCATGTCCATGAATCAGATAACTGTCAGTACCGCTGTGCCGAGCGATGTCTCAATCGAACCGAGCCTCGCCTCCTTTCCTCGTTCGATCCCTCGCTCGTGCTCGCCCTTTCTTCCACACCTTTCCCACGAAATTTCCCTAATTGTGTCTACAACCTTAATTCGATCGTCAAAACAAAGACCTTCGAATTTCGAACAAAAGACCGACTCGCTTTTCATGACCATTTGTACAAAAAACACGTAGCAGCACACTTAGTTTACGTATTGGGGTTGCAGATCGGATTTCAGGCTTTCCAAAGCGAATGTGTTTTAAGATAAATTAATTGAGTGGGAATTATCAAGAAGATAAGGCGGGATAGATAAGGCACTGTTAAAAACATTCTAAATTTAGCGAAAAGTGTTGAGTGTAGATTTTACTGTGTAAGGAATCACTTAATCACGCAGTGACTTCGAAGTTTGCGCACGCCCTGAGCACACTGCGCATGCTCGAATGACTAAAATTTTACACTTTTACCGACACTCCTGATTGGGCATTCTTTATTGAGTGAATATTTCACTCCCGGAACTTCATTCTTATTCCAAATTTTCAACAGTGCGGCGACTCGTAAAATCGCAGCATCGACTCGTCGAAAGGTATGACGTGACATTCGGCTGGCGAAAAATTTGGGATCTAAAATATTTTACGTGGAAGGAGACGAAAGTAAAAGTGAGTCAGAAGTTGTGGAACGAATGAGAGATCACGAATTCCAGCGGTTCATCGCCAAAAATAGTCGGGGAATCGCTCTGAAGAGAGGCGCGTCTTTCGCTGAGATGGGACTCGTGTTTTGGTGCAATGACCCTCCCTCGATTTAGAGTATGCGAAAACATTCGCCGTGTCCCTGTGTAGGACGTGGGTACCAACGTCCGCTGCACTCTAAGTGCGTGCACTTAATATCATCGCGTTGTGGCTCGTCTACACGCCCGTCGTCGGAATGCGGACAAGTCTTCCGGATCACGCTCAACAACTCGCCGATACGCGGCTGAAAAAATCGTTGAGTACTGTAAAAAAAGTAAATTATAACGATGAATTTGTAAATGATGGTTGACTTTATTTGAAATAGTATCGCGTTATTATTTGAATGGTGAAAATTGGCAACATAAATATTTAAAGAACGTATTGAAAATGAAAATTAAATTAATGTTGATAAGCAAAGTAATGTTAAAAAAAATGTTAATTATTATTGTTGAAAAATTTAAACTCGAAAGAAATGTTTTGATTTTGACAGATATAGAAAGACATAGATATTAATTTAAATATGAATAAAAATTGATTATTATATTTCATGTACAATCATCAAATGCGTGAAACACAAAGAAAGGAGTTCTTATTAATTATTATTGTTATCATTTATTCAGATTTTGTAAACGTCAAACATCACATTTTCCATTACCTAAACACATTTATCTTCAATGTAGATTGTAAACATTAATTAATTATCGATTTAACTTAATCATCAAGAGACTTATTATATTTTTACTTTATAGCTCTAGATAAAAGTATTTGAATAAAAGCAACAAATAATAAACCATAGTTACATTTTCGTTTTCGAAACATTTATTTTTGAAACTATTATCACTTTTTATTCTTTTCGTCCGTCAAGTATCGTTGTTGTCTACCTACGCGATCGCTCGTGTGTCATAGTAACAAGGATACTTTTAATGCTCGTTACAAGATTCAAATGGCTTCGTCTTCTCACTGGAGGCTGCTAGCTTCGACGGCTTGAGAATAAGGAGGTTTATTTTCGGCCTCCATATGCGAAGGTTATTTCGATATTGCTGCGCTATATATGAGTACCCGAACTCGGGTGTTTTGGGCGATGTTCAAATATTCAATTTCAATTAAATTCGTCACAATAACTTTCCCGTTTTGTATCGTCGCATTTTTTCGGCATTATGTTACAACAATTAAAATAATAAAACTGTTTTTGAACAGCATGGTGTCAAAAGATTAATGGTTATAATATAATTTATATTAATGTCTTTTTTTCGCAATTAAATCTGAATACCACTCTGACACTATAACCTTAAGTGTTAATGATGAAAAGAGTTAACGCAGATTGTTAGAGCTGAACAAAAACCGTTTATTGAATGCACCCTCAGCACATCTTCGGCTAACAACGTTTATAATGGCGGGTACTGAAACAGTAAGAGTGCTTGGCCAGAGAGTAATTCTGAAATGGCCAGCTTCGGTCCCTGATTACAGTTAATTTACTCATCGAATCAGGTTAATGTAGTGTGTACGATCGAAGTACGATTTGGCGCCATGTAGTCGATTACATAGCTTTTTTTATCAGTCTCATCTTTGTAACATTCACAAGTGTAATCAGTACCCTCTTAGAAATATACATCTTACCACCATTTCACGTTTTGATTCAAAAAAGTGTTTAAAAAAGTGTATATACTGTTTTACTAATTATATTAAATGAAACAGCATTTTATGTATTTTGATACATTTGTTCCCTAATAATTTCTTGGTATACAATGTTTCTTAAACCATTCGTTGATTTACAGTATGAACTTCAAAAATTAATCACATTACGTCTTGGTAATATAATTAAAATTTGTCTTCAAATCACTCGGATGACAAATTTGACATTATCAAAAGAAAGTTGTTTTTTATTTGAATTTAAACGAAGAAGTGACAGTTATACATTGAGACCTTTTCGACTTTAAGCTATCAAAAGTTTCAACGAAAGTAAAGGGTAAAAGTGACAAGATTGGGTATCATACAGTTCGTCGCTCATATTTACGCAGGAGCTTGCTTACTTTTCTGCTAACGTTGTACAAATTTAAGCTGCGCTAATTTTACATTTCCGTCGTTCGTGATTCAAGATTGTCGTCATCTTTTCGATCCCTACCGCAGTTATACATTTTCTTTTTTTTTTCTGAAGCTCTTTTCTTATATTGAAATACTCAGATATTTTATTTTTAAACAATTCTTAAATAAGTCGATCTTCTTGAAAAAATGCTTGCAAAAAATGATGTGATTAAAGAGAAAAAAAGAGACTTTTTTTTAAATGATTTTTAAAAAATCTACATAAAAGATTAATTCTAGAAATCTCTTTTTAGACTAAGATCTAAACGCAATTATAAAGCTAAGATTGATAAATGACAAAGATAGCCTAACGAGGCCGGAGAATGAAAGAGAGATAGTGAAATCGATCTTACTCCGGGGAATTTAATGGCGTTTATATGCATGGAAATTTAAATCTCCTCGCCGGCTTTTCTTTAATATAGTAAATAATGAGATATCAAATTTTCCACGCTAATTAATAAACCGGAATTCAATTATTTAGACACTTTAATGACACAATATTTTATTTGTTGGTTGCAGGTGACGCAAGTAATGCGAGTATTGGTAGTGGCGAAGGAACGGGCGAGGAAGACGATGATTCGTCGGGGAAAAAGAATCAGAAAAAGAGAGGCATTTTCCCTAAAGTTGCAACGAACATCCTGAGGGCGTGGCTGTTTCAACACCTTACGGTAAGTTATTTTCTAATCAACATTGTTTTAAAAAAAAACTACAAATATTACGCAAAAAAGCCTGCCTTGTCCTATAAATTCATTGCATTTATTTATTTACGACTAAAATCAGCGTTATATTCGACAAATACACGAGCACGTAAAAATAAGGGCATTATTCGGGAGTTGATGGCAAACGTAATCGAATAAATTTTCATCGACAAAACGAGCGCGTAATAATTCTCGCATCCCAAATTACTTATCGTCGCTCACTTTTTTAGCTTCCATCCAATCGATCACTTCTCACGATATTATTAGCGATCAGCGTGCCCAATAACGATTAGGGACGCCATGAAAAAAGAGACTTTGAATAGAACTTAATCTCTTAATGCAAAGATAAGGAAAGCCTCGGTAACCTCCCTGTCGAGAAACAGTCGTACACTTCCTCCCTCAGTCTTTAACGACGATTCATGGGTAATGCGAGCTGCAAAAAGCACAACACTACAAAGGGGGGTCCGTGGTTGCGTAACGTGCGAGTAATGTAGTGTGTTACGGGTGTGATCAGGTTACCTTGCGAGAACAGTAATCATATTGCAGCTCGGTTAATGTCATTATAACGAAGCATCGGGGATAAAGACATGGTGGCGTTAGACGGACCCCTGGCCGAAACTGTGCCCGCGCTCCGAGTGTAAATGCATGTATTGGATATGACACGAGCGCGTGTACCGCGTTCTTGGCTTTAATGCACGTGTTAGCTTTCGCTTCGACAACTCTCAGTCGCACTCAATCAATTGATCCAACTTTCCCCATTATCTTATATAATTAACGATATCTTGCCTACTTTAACTGCGCGAGAAGCATTTTCTCGAAATAATTTTTAATGATATCAATTATCAATTGCAAAGATAGATAAAAAGTCACTGCAAAATTAAACAAATTTGTCTCGCAGTTTTGTTTGATTGGTAATCTCTGTTTTCATTATTGCTCAAATATTTGAAAAATCCTCGAAGAGAAGCTCAAATTTACAAAGGAGATAGTGATGAAATACAACAAAGCTTTGGATCTGTTTTCATAATCTGCTTTTTCTTATTAAAGTTAGTACAACAACTAATCCAGCTTGCCCCATTATGTCATTTGATTAATTACAGCCTGCTTACTTCGACTACATCAAAAACGTTCTCTCGAAACAATTTTTGCCGTTTTCAAATCCACGAAAAGAACAGTGACGAATCTCTGCGAAGCTTTGCAACTTCTCCAATGTTTTGCTTTCCCTCATCAAAGTTAATTCAACCGTATTTCATATCAGTAGATAGCGTAGAGTAAGCAGGCGAATTCGCGGAGGAGGTAGAGACAAAGTGGAGTGTACGGAAGAAGAGAGAGACGGCCAATGGAAGACGAACGTTCCGAGAGAAGGACAGTCCCAGCTCTCCGAGCCGATTCGGACAGGATGATATAAATTAAATTAATTTGACGGAGACGCAATCCTCGGCTCCTTTGCCGGTACAACATTGCTCCGTCGTGACGCATATTCGCGCGATTGCAAGCACGTCGTGCACGGGTTTGATTGAATTTTATTTCAGTTACGCGAATCGCACGTTCAATAAGCTGGCTAAGCATAATAACCGACAGATTCGGTTTCGTCGTAACAATTTTTTACATCCGGCTGATAAGACGAAACGTTTGCTGGCTTCGGAAAAGTCAAGGACACCTGCGTCGAATTGCTCGCGTGAATCCCAACGCCATCGAATTACAGTACTCATTATTTAGAAGTACTGCGGATTTGTTCGCGTGGAAAACTGTCTATCGATGTCATGCTAATGTCGACGGCGCGTTCTTTAAAGTCGATAGGGTGACAACGGGTGTGTCGCCCTGTCTTCCCGGGCGTTCGACTCCGCTGGCACAAGAATTGTCTTCCTCCCGTGCTATACTCGATCCCCGAGAAGTCATCAACCGTGACGTTTAACTCGGGATTGTCGGCCAAATATCGGCTATCAAGCCCGAAGACAGCCTCTCGTCGGTCAATCGATGGCGTCACTGGCAGCGGCTGTGCGAAGCCGACGAAAAGCGGCTCTTTGGACAATACATGTCAGACGATTTGCTCCGTTACGACGGAGTTCCGAGATAGGAAATCTAAGTGGGCCATACAGCGCTATGGTTATGGCGACATAAAACGCTCCGGCGTCGTATCCACGGTCGCCCGCGGCACGGGAGAACGCGGTGAGCCAAGTCGAGAAGCTGCGGGGCGAAACTTTTACGGCCGAAAAAACTGTCGCTATGATTGCTTATGCAAATTGTTTAAGATATCCGGCGCGCGATTTCAAGAGATGTCC
>JABFOV010006932.1:0-10048 GCA_022817685.1 Aradophagus sp. ZL-2020
CGCGTGGGCTGAGAGATGTATAAGAGAAACAATTTATATAAAATTTAAAAAAGATTAGAAATAACCAAAAAAAAAAAAAAAACATATAAAAATATAATATACAATTATATAAAAAATTAAGATTAAAAAAAATATATATATATATATATATATATATATATATATATATATATATATATATATATATATATAAATAAAACACGAATTTTCTTATATCTTTTTTTGACTTTCATTCAATCTTTAATAATACGGTGCATTTCGACTTTAAACAACATTTGAAGAGTCATTAATTCCAAGAAGTTTAATAACATAACAGAGATTCTTCGAAATGAAGAAGACCTTTTCGTGAAAGTAAATTTCTGAAATGTATTTATTCTTCTCGGTATAAACCGACAAACATTTTGAAACAATACAAAATAGTTATTCGATACATTTGTGACAATGCTAATTCATTGAAACCATATGCACAATCTTAAATGTCACGTCGTATATTCATTTAACTTCATCCAAATGTCATAATATGTATAAACTCGCTACGCGTGGATTGATTGAACGGAAAAATCTATCGCGATGTTAAATGCAAAAAATACACAACTGTTTTTACGACAAAATTTAAATTTGAAAAATTACGTGGATATTTTCTTGCACCTTTCCACATTGAAAACAACTGTTTTGAAAAAAAAAAAAAAAAAAAAAATTAATAACATTATTTAAACATTATTTTTTTAATAACAATGTAAAATCTTGAGTCAACCTGAAATGTATCTTGATATTTTTTCCAGATTTATATATTTTGTGTCAAGAAATAACGAATCTTGTACATCTAAAGATTTGTTTCCAAACTAACTACATTTTCACTTCAAAAGTTGAATCTTTACACGAGGTTTAGAATCAAACAAAAATTACTCTAACGATCAAATTTATCAATTTTGATGGAAGCTGATCTAAAAGAAACAAAATTTCATAGTAAACTTTATACTTTTCTATCACAATCTTACAGTGCAAATACTGTTTCAATCAAACAAAATTCATATATTAGATATACAAGTTTAAGATCGTTGCTAACTAAATAAATTTTCAATCAATTACTTACGTAAATTAAACACTATTAAATTTCTTATTTCAAATAACTCACCACTTTAGTAAATTTAACTAAAAACTACCGATATCAGCAATATTTCTCTCTCATTTCAACCGAAAACAATGTTCCTCTTCTTACAACAACCTCACCAAACGTTCAATCCTTTTAATCGCAAGGTCCTCGAGCGTGAAGTACTCGTTGAATCGAAACCGTGGAAAGAGTGGCGAAAAAGCCGAGCGGTCCGGCGGCTTGCAAAACGCGCTTTTTGCCAGCCTCGCTCGGACATTTGCATAGCTAGAAAAGAATTCGGACCCGCGCGCGAACATAATGGGTTTCTTCTCGGATTCCCGACGCAAGTCGGCGAATGTGCGCGCATTGGCAATCGCGCGCGAAAGCCTCTCACGCACTTCCTATTACGGTTAGAGATCCGTGCGAGGGCGTGGGAGGCGCTTTATACGCCGAACAGGCAACGCGCGCAAGCGAGATTTATTTGTTGCTGACGTTACGTGATAAACGTTTCTTATGAAAAGCGCGCCGGGCCGATAAAGCGAGAAACATTCGGCCGATCGAAACAGCGGCCGATCACTCGGACTCGTCTTGCAATTAATCTTGATTGACGTCGCGGCAATGAGAGAAAACGTTTTATTAATTAGCGCTCGAAAAATGCTCCGCTCGCTCGGCTATTACGAAGCGAATTAATTGTGAACGGAGAAACTGTTTTTTTTTTCTTCGGCGAATCCTCGATCGAACGAACCGGAGAAATGAATTTAAAATTATCGAAATTGCATTTCGAGTACGCCTAGACAGACAATAGTAAAGTTCGGTCAATTCTGTTAAAACGGGATAGAGTAAATATTTTCATCAAGATAACTAATGATCAAGATAACTCGTTAAAAAATAAAAGTACAAAAAAAACGATGTAATTAAATATTTAGCGAACGTGAATGAAAATTTATTTGAAGCGATTGAAATTAAATGAAGATTGATTTATTATTTATTAATGAAACATTCCTGTGTCGATGAAACGTCGTGTTTTTTAATAATTGATTTAATAAGAGGTTATATTACCAAGTTCACGACCCTTGTTTTTTATTAGATGCTTTAAAGGACGATTCGCATTATCTCACTCATTTTTAGAGAAAGTTTCAAGGGGTCGATTACACTTGACTCGTCATTCTTTCGAAAAGTTGAACCATAATTAATGTAATCTAAAAATCTAGCCTTAAAAATGGTAATTATCCAATCTTCAAAATAAAAAAAGTGATTGAAATTTCGCGTGGAAAAGAAACTTGGAACTTAATTTAAATTTATTTGAATTTTCAGTCAATTTCAGTTATGAAATTTTCCATTTTAATTCAAAGGGATTAAAATTGATTTAAAAAACTACAAAAAAATATTCATTTTTTAACAACAAAAAGTATTTTTCTCAATGTCTTTTATCTAACATTAAGTTTGTTTGAATGACTGAAAATTAATATTAATGCTTGAAACTACTCTCCCAAAAAATACCTGCAAATAGTTACCGGTAGTAATATATTTCACGGTTACGAAATATTATGGAAAGCACTCTCGATTTCATCAGAAATGTCACGCGAGGACGAAAAGTTAGACGATATTTTTGGCTACTTTCTCGATCGAGTTACAGTCCGCGCTGAAATAGTCTTCTCCATTTGCACACCAGATACGCAGGTTTCAATAACGCCACGATTTCTAATGGTAAAATGCAAATGGCCTGATTTCGTGTTTGTTTCGTATTTAAATTTACGCGCGGTAATATTGATGCAATAACACGTTCAACAGCGGAGACGCGCGAAAGAAAGTCACAAAAGCAGAAATTATTTATAATCCAACATAATCGCCAAAACAATCAAATTTCTCGCCTGGGACACCAACGAACCCCGTGATTTAATTATTTCGAGCAAAATTGCCGCTCGGATTACAACTTCGAGAGATAAAATTAAATAATCAACGTTACAGATTGTTAAGGAGCGATAAAAGAAACTTAATATAATTCAGAAGTTACGGCTTTTGCTGCAGTAAAAAGCGTTTAAATACATTCAAATTAAATATACGAATGTGACATAACGAAGGAACTATGTTGTTTATATAATAATGGCCGATTTCTTTGAAAATTATTATTACCGGAGTACCTCGTTAATGTCGTGTCAAAAATAAAGTCTTAGAATGTCATAAAAGTCATCGAAATGAAATAAGGAAGCGAGAAAAAATCCGCGATAAATAATGTGCAACAAGCTGTTTTACTTGATTGTTTATAACACTTGAGTCACGGAAAAATAAGTATAATACGTATTTTAAAATTTCAAAAGTATTCTCACTACAAATTTGATAACAGATTTAAATAAAAATTGATACTATAAAATTGCAATAAAAACAATGATTTTTTTAAAATAATTTAAAAAATACACATTTTAACTCAATCCTTGTATCTTCATCTGTATACCGTTTCTTTGAATGTAAACTCTTGAAACACGGGTTCAAATCCCATCACAGAACATATGGAAAAAAAGTAAAAAAAAAAAAGAAAACAGAAAACACGAACTGTATAATTTAACTAGAAATCAATCCAAACGAAATAACTACTCCAACGAAATCAAAGTCAAACTTCTAATCTTTTCACACGAATCGTAAAATAAATACTCAGATTGACGCGCTTAATCACGACGTATCCATCCGCTTTTTTCTATCTGAATCCGCCGGTTAGTGAAGCGCGTGAAAAATGCCGAACGGAAACCTTCACTCTTGAAAACGATCGAGTTTCCTTTCGCGGACTTTCTTGAGCGCGAGTCGGAGCGTTTCTCGGGCGCAGATAAGCGAGATAGGCGAGCGCGAAAAGCGCAGCGTTTCTGTGCACATTTCGTGCGCAAACTTTGTGTCAATAACTCGCGACACGCGAGAACGACAATGGCCGGCGTCGCGCACGGCATAGTTTGAATTGCCGCGGCGCAATCATGCATCGGCGCGCGCGCGGTGAGAACCGCGAATTCGCAAGTGGCTCAAGTTGAACGACTTTCACTCGCCCGCGAAATAAAGCATTAGAATTATTTATTTAAAATCGACTCGCCGATCCAACCAGTCTAACTTTCATTATGGAAAGTGACAGTGCTCAAAATCGTGCGTTTCTTTATGGTGTTTTTTTATGCGGGGGATAAAGATTGGTGATTGTAACTAGATCGCCGAAACAAGTGTTTCAAAATAAAACATGTTTCCGCGTTTGTTTTTATTAGACGTCTGCAATTATCTTAGGTTTGGTTCCCACGAGTTGAGTTAAAAAACAGATTGTATTCAATTCACTGTGTTTTTACATACTCTACATTATTACTTTGAATTTTCTTTAGAAAAAATCAGTATCGAAAACTTATAAAAAATATCGAATCGTTTGATTTACAAATTAATAGAAATCGAGTTGCGATTACAGTCACAAACTGTTATCGGGACCCATTTTTTTGATGATAAAAATACACAAATTTTTCTCACTCCGTTCGTTCATTTTCTCCTTTTCATGTTCTTTTTTTCCTTTTTCTTCTTTTCACTTTCAAACTGTAATCGCTAATAATCTCACGTGACCCATTTCTTCGTAATCAAACGAGATCTTGAACTTGTTACGACTCGCGTATTAACAGAAATGATTGAAATCGCCAGACGGTTCGTATCATTTGTTGCGGTTCATGCTGTTTAGATGTCAATTTATTCTTGAAAGAATGCGCGGCAATTTGCATATTCGCGGCACTCGCGTGAAATGTCACAATTTCTTTATTACGTATTCTCAACTATGTACAAACGTTTTCTTCTCTCAAAAAAAAAGTTCAAATGTTTGTAAAAACACAGACGTAAGACGTTTGATGGTTGTTTATAATTAAGCGGTTTTAATTAATCGAACGGTAAACTTTTTTTGTGCAACTTTGAGTTAATGATAATTTTGTTTTCATTGTCAAAAAGTTTGATTAATTCATTTTGATTGAAACGCGAATTAAAATAATTTGTAGTTATTTATATTTCACGTTTGTTTCCTTTTTTTAGAAAATGTAAGCATATCGGAGAAATTAAATCATTTAATATAAATGTATTAACTTGTTAGTACTTTCGTTTGCATTGCTGAAAGGAACTTCAAAGAAATTATAATATATACCAGTCAGTCTCAATGAAATCAAATGTTTAAGTTCACTTTCTCAAGACATTGTACGTAGGCTTTAGATCATAATTTTACCTAATTACAATAATTTGATGAAAATCATAAGATGTTACGTAGAATTCGATGAAATTAATTTATAAATACGTCACAATACATATCAATGAAAAAAAAGATTCCAAGTTCCACTTTCATAGGATCGCTGTATTGCAGGGTAATTGCAAAAATATTTCAGATCGCTTCTTCAACGATTTCTTTAACAAAAAAACGCTCAATTAAAAAATATAAAACCGAATCAAACGATCACAATTGAAAATCATTACTCATAAAATTCGATTTTACTTATCGATACCGATCACC
This sequence comes from Aradophagus sp. ZL-2020, assembly GCA_022817685.1. NCBI lineage: Eukaryota > Metazoa > Arthropoda > Insecta > Hymenoptera > Scelionidae > Aradophagus > Aradophagus sp. ZL-2020. Next base: position 5,589 of record JABFOV010006932.1, read on the forward strand.
GAGACTTGTTTAAAAATAAATAATAAAAAAAAATTATGTAATCAGCATTGCAATTTAAAATCATTACTCATAGTATTCGATTTTATTTCCCGATACCGATCGTCGAGACTCGTTATCGAATCTCGGATCGGATTCCTGCATCGCAATATATTTATAACACTGACGAATTCGCGATCGTTTGATCGGCGTCAGAACAAAAGCAGACTCATTTGTCAAGTATCCGTGAATAAATCGGCAAAAAAGGAACGAAAAAAGGAAAAAGAACGAGCGGGAAAAACGGTAGATCGGTTACGTTCCCAGATCGGATCGCGAAACCGATAGCCGGAGATTGGTTGTTGCGTTATTCACCGTGTCTATTATAATCCATTGCACAATCCCTTAATTTAGAATAAAGCGGAACAATAAAACGCCGGCGTTGAATATTAAATATTCATTGCAAACGGCCCATAATTCAGCCTCGGCGGCTGTTTATCTTCCTGTTTTCGGCTCGGCAAAATAAGAATAACGCCGCACCGTCGGCAATTAACGAATGACATAGTGCGATTTTCCATTAGCTCGGTGACTCCGATGCATTATCGCGGCCCATTCATGGGATAAACAAAGCGGCCTTCGCCGCGCGTCGTAAATATCGTCGGAATATGATCGCCGATTGCATGCCGATTCTCATAAAGCCGCTCGATATTACATTGTATTGTCGCTTATAAATCCGAGCAGCTCGAGTCACACGCATAAACAATGTCCCTCGATGCGCCGCAACTTATTACGTTCTGTGGGAGAAATTCGATGAAAACCGATCGCGGCCGATCGAAATACGAAAGCTCGAAATCGTGGTCAGTTTTTTTTCACGATTGTTAAGTTGCCGATTTATTTTTACCGATGAATTCGAAGTTAAAATCAATGTTATTAATTCTAATTTTACTTTTATAGTTTTTTATACAATTTTTACACGGAAATTGTAGAAGAGTGCGAAATGAAATAAAATATGTTTGACAAAAATACGTTGCGAACGTTATATTTCAAAATTATTTGATAAAAAAAAAGTTCCTGATATTGTTACATTTAGATTAGAAACATAAAATACATTTTACGTAATTCATAATAGATTTTACAAATTTCTTATCAAAACAATAATTTTTTTTATTTAAACATGATGTGAATTGAAAAAATTGTTTTAATCTTTTTAATTATAATTTTAAGAAAACTTACAACCTACAAATTAATTTATATTCAAATGTATATTTAAGTTTTATTTACAAAATTTACGATTCTATCGGTAATGAAGATGTAACGCCAACAAATTAAACTTTCAAATTGTTTCATCGCTAATAACTATTTTTCGTAAAAATTCCTCACATGCAACATATACGATTACGGATATAAAAATTGTCCTTAAACGATCTAGTAAAAATACCATTTTGCAATAGCATTTTCTCCCTCACAAATGAAATTCCAAATGAAAATTGTTCCCAGTCAGAATTGACCTGGAAAGTTACTAACAAGACGAAGAATTCGCACCAGAAACACGTGACGTATAACTTTATTACCTCGAACAATGTTCGTGAAAGTACACGAATAATCAAGCAGCATCGGCCAACTTGATTGCGAGTCATTGACATGGCGCTCGCGGTTCGACTAATTAATGAATTTCACGATGCGCGCTCCCAAGGTTACGGCGCTCATCCTTATGCAATAAGTATGGCCTAGGCAAATCGATCGATCGATCGAATCGCCCGTTCGATACATAATGCATGCGTTCGCGCTCGCCGATCTCGCCGGCGTTTCTATTTTCAACCTTGGTCGCGAAAATTCATACGTCGCTTTGATAGAATCATCAGCCAATGGCAGGCGCCTGTTGCATTATTTATCAGCTCAACGTGTCCTTTATATTCGTTTGTTTCGTTATGGCGATGAAAATGAGGCGGAACTAATTTTTCCTTGAAAGTTTATCCCTCGCTCGTGAAAATGAAATTACGGTTCTTCTCGCCTGTTTTAGTCACGTTCGACAACTTTTCCTTTTTAATAAAGTGTTGCTGAATGCTCGAACTTTTTAATTGGAACACACATTTTTGATTCTAGGCCGAATTTTTCTCGACAATCCAACAATAACAAGACGTATTATTCTTGACAGGTTAAAATTAGATTTCAAGTGTAGCGAAAAATGGCGTGAAATAAGAATAATCTTTTTATAACTACGTTTTGATTGATGGATTAATGCAATACAATTATATGGAAAAAAAAATATATATATGCAGCAGAAGTACATTGAGAGAAATCCTGGGAGTTGGAATATCTGGAGATTTCAATAGAAATCAATTATACTGTTTTAAATGAAATTAAAAGTTGATTTGACAATTAAAAGTTGATTTTGAACAAATTTGAAAATCGACTGTTTTGCAAGCTATCCTTTTAGCCAAAAAAATTAACATAAAACAAGTGAAAATTGAAAAAAAAAAAAAAGTGAAACCCCGTTAGTGTTAATCAGTAAGCGTAAACTGTCGATTATCCTTGATCCCATTGTTGCAAAAGTTGATCCATCAAATCGACAAGCTCATCCCCGATTGATTTATGCGTCGGCGTGTTCGCCGACGTAAACGCTACTTCGCTTGATTACGCGCTCGCTCCACCGGCTTGGCACAAACTGTCAGCGATTGATCAGCCGCGGCCGTTTACGGCGCTGCTCGCACGCCGGCAAAAACGCGCGACGAGTGAATGTTTTTCCCGCAACAATGAAACCAAAGAGACGAGTCCATTCAAACTTGCGCTTTCTAAGCTAAGGTGAATGTCACGACAATGCACTCCCGGCCACCAAATGCCATTCATTAATTATCGCGAAAAAGCACGCGTAGTGTAGCTTTGCGCGGATCAAACACGCGGAAAACGGTTTGGCTGATTTTTACCAAAGAAATGGTAACCGTGACGTAGAAGGTCAAAGTCGCTTTTTTTTAATTGAAAGAATCAGTTTTTAATTACACAAAGTATTCGATATCATTACCAAAGACTTTGGTAACGTTACACTAATTCTCTCATCTGGAAAAAAAAAAGCGAATTTGACCTTTTATGTCACGAGTACCAAAACTTTAGTAAAAATTGACCAAACACTTTTCTGCGTGAAGATCTTTCGATTTAAAATAAATTTTTAATTTTAGAAATTTGTTATATGAAATACTTAATTTTTTTAACTGGTATCTTTCCAATAATTTATTCATTTTGTTGATAAAAACTTTCATAATTTAGTCGAGTGAATTTGTTTTTTCAACCAAAATATCAAATATTACCGCACAGGTACAAATTTTTCTGACAAAAATATAATAAATAATATTTAATATTTGATTGTTTTAATTAATATGAAAATGACTCCATATGACATTGAATTTTTCATTATCTTCAACTCGAAGAAACTGAATCCTTCCGCAGAAAAAAATTAATATTTTCTCTTTTAACGTACCTAACTCTTGTAACGTAACTAATTTTAACTTAATTTGGATCTTTGGAAAACAAATTTATTTCAAGATAAAATTTGTTGAAATTTGCGCCAGGAAACAATTTCAAAATGTAAAACTATGATCATTTTATGGAAATTTTGTGTTTCGTTAAAAAAAAAAAAAAAAAAAAAAAAAAAAAAAACAAAACGAATTTCCCATCGAGATAAAAACCAAAGTATTGTGATTCGCGACGAATCGTTTGATTTATCTATGCATCTCGCGTGGAAGTGTTCCACTTTCGGAAAAACATTTCAATTTCGTTGAAAACCAACGCTGCGATACTTATCGTTGATTGCATTACGGCATTATGATTTTGTAACATTTTTACCAGCCAGATATAGCTTGATTGACTTGAAAAGAAAAAACTATTAATTGAGTAAGACTTTCCTCAACGGGTATGGAAACAAATACGAGACAAATATTTACCATATTAACCAAAAACTAAATGGAACAGAAAAAAAAATGTAACCGAATCTAAAACATACTGCAATAAGTACTTCGAAATAAACGCGTTTGTCCACGTTTTCGAAACATTTTACAATACTTCAAAAATTTTTGGATTTAGATTTACAAAAAATGGTACATAACATCTTTTTTTTTTTATTAAGAGGGATAAAACATCTTTTTTTAACGTTCAAAATACACAAGTGAATTTACTATAAGATTTTCTTCTTTATTGTTGTCGACAATCTAACATTCATAATTTACACTCAAAAAAAAAAAAAAAAAAAAAAACATAACCTATTTACTTATTTAAAAAATACAAAAAAAAAAAAAAATATGGACAAAAGTTAAAGCACCCGCCAGAAAAACAACTTTTTTTTCCCTGAAAATCGGTAACGCAACATCTACTGTAACTTTTTTTTTTTCAACTTCCTGTGTATTTTCCACCCTTGTCAATTAGCCAGTCCCCCTCCCGTATACTTCCTTTTCTCTCCCCCTCGCGCCCACTTCTTCTTCTTTTTCCTGCCGCCAGGG
>JABFOV010006933.1:0-10047 GCA_022817685.1 Aradophagus sp. ZL-2020
ACAACAATTGTATACTGTTTTTGTTTGAAATTCTAACTTCAATATCGAATATGTCAGTTCAACTTTCACTATACAAATAATAATTTTACAAAATTTAACAAAAATCTTTTTTTTTTTAACTTCATAGTGGAACTACCTTAAGAGAATATGAACTTGAATCTTCTTGTGAGAACGATCTGGGTCGGTGGATCGGGAGGTCATCGCAAATGACACAGGAAGAAAAAAAGATTTTATTGCAATCTTGCTGGACTCCTCCGAAAACATACGACTTTGCTAAAGATGTAGGTTCTTATGAAAGAAAATTCAAGCATGATTGGTTACAGACATATTCTCCGTGGTTAGTATATTCAAAAGAACTGAAAGGTGGACTCTGCAAATTTTGTGTGTTATTTCCACCACCTAAGGCTACTGTAAAAGGTATCTTGGGTTCATTTATCGTTACCAGTTTCAAACGTTATAAAGACTTACACGAGAGTGCCAAAAGTCATGCACTGAGTCAATGGCATAAATCCGCAGTCATCGCAGCAAATAATTTTAATAATATTTCTATTGATGTACAATTGATATCCAACCATAAAGAAATATTACAACAAAATACAAATATTTTAAAGTCTATAATTTCTACAGTTATATTTTGTGCTACTCACGACATACCTTTTAGAGGGAAAGATCAACATGATGGTGTATTTCAAGATCTTATCAAGTTCAGAATTGATGCCGGTGACAAAGATTTAAAACATCACTTTAACAATATGAAAAAGAATGCAACATATATGTCTCCTCAAATTCAAAATGATTTAATTGGTTTGTGTGGAGCTGTTATCAAAGATTATATTATTCAAGATGTAAAAAACTCTTATGTTTATAGTGTGTTAGCCGATGAGACTGCTGATATTTCAGGGAAAGAACAACTATCAATCGGTTTGAGATTTTTTGACAAAAAAAGAAAGGCAATTCGAGAAGAATTTGTAGGTTTTGTAGAACTCTCAGCTCTTGATGCTAAAACAATTGCTGCAGTAATAGATAGTTTTTTAGAAAATGCAGGACTTGATCCTCAAAAATGCGTAGGTCAAAGTTATGACGGGTGTTCGACTATGGCTGGTAAAGATAATGGCGTGCAATCAATATTGAAACAAAAATATTCAAAAGCTATATATTTTCACTGTGCGTCTCACAAGTTGAATCTTGTTGTCAACGATTTAAACAGCGTTTCACAAATTCGGAATAGCATTTCAATAGTTAAAGAAATTATAAAGTTTTTTAGAGAGTCTGTTTTGAGAAGAAGATATGCACCCAACATTCCTCTTTTATGTGAGACACGTTGGTCCCAGAAATACAAAAGTATTGCTGTTTTCAGTGAAAATTTCATAGCAATCATTGAAGGGTTAGAAAAGTTATCACTCGAAGGAAATAACGAGACAAGAAAAAAGGCTTTTCAATTGCATTCCTGTGCCACGAAACCCGAATTTATCATTGCTGTCTCACTAATTGCCAAATATTCTGCATTACTGGAACCAACTGTAAATGCTTTACAATCTGTAAACTTGGATTTAATTCAGTGTTCAAAACATATTGAAAGGATTCTGGATGTAATTATGGTTCATCGCACTGAAGCTGATAAAACTACTGCAGAAATTTTAAAGAAGGCCAACATCAAAGCCGAAAAAATTGGAGTTGAACTTAAGGTACCAAGGATAGTTGAAAGACAACGAAATCGATCCAACCATCCATCGTCCAGCCCATCTGAGTATTGGAAGTTGTCTCTCTTAATACCTTACTTGGATTCTTTAATATCATCATTGCAGCAACGTTTTTCAGATTCTCACGCCCCTGCATTTTCCTTATCAATCCTACATCCTGCAGTTATGTTAATGATGACTAGTAATGAATTTGAGATTCAATCCAAGCTATTTTCCAAATTTTATATGGTTGAAGATTTTTATGCTGAAGCACAAATATAGTATACAACGTGGAAGAACAAAAACTTAACCAAAGAGATGTTACAGCAATTAAATTTGGTAGATTTGATACAAGAAGCGGAATTGTTTTATCCTGCTACAACAAAAGCTTTGATAATCGCCATCACTCAGCCTTGCACAACTTGCACAGTAGAACGTTCTTTTAGCACTTTGAGAAGAGTGAAAACTTGGTTGAGATCAACGATGACTGGAAATCGCCTTAGTGGATTATGCATGTTGAGTGTGCATAGAAAAAATGTTTTGGAAAAAGCAGACAATTTTATAGAACAGACAGTAGAAAGATTCTCTCGTAATCCAAGGAGACTTTTGTTAACTGTATAAATGTGCTTATGTACTAAATTAGTTTATGTTTAAAAATTATAGTAGAGTTTAAAGTAATTAGAATGTTAAAATTATATTGAAAATAAAACTTGTGTTATACATATATACATTAATATTAATTCGTTCATCTTTACCCTTCTGTATATTCCTTTTTTTTTTTTTTTTTTTTGGTTGTAAGCTACGCTGCCCCCCCCCTAACATTTGACCTGGCTACGCCCATGCTGATAACATTTGAAAACATTGAACAATTATGAAAGATTCCTACAGTACCGACATTTTTTTATATGTATAAATGATGTAACAATTGAAAATTTTTATTGAAAATAAAGAGAACAGATCGATTCTTTCTTAAACTTTCTTTAATTTGGTATGAAATGTTTAATTTTCGTCAAAATGTTTTGTATAAAAACTGTCCTGTAGTTTTTTATATGATTGAATTAACATATAAAATTTAATTAAAAATAACGAGAAGATTTTCTTGTGAAATATTCATAAAAATCGATTATATTCACGGAATCCGATGAAAGTTGACAACCAATCGACTTGTTTCCATGGTTTTTTATTTCAATATGTAATTTTCATCTATCTATCAATATCAGTCATGGTTTTGGCGCCAATTATGAAATTCTAACATTGCCATCCAATTGATCTTTGATGAACGACCCAAATAAATCTTTGATTTGATTCAAAACAAATTAACTTGTTTTAAATAAATTTGTTTTTCATTTTTAACCATCATTTTCATCGAACTAGCAATATTATGGTTTTGGCGGCAATTTTAAAATTCAAACATCGACATTCTCTTAATGAGAAAAACTAGACTTATTTTATTCAAAATCAGCCGAAATTCACATGATCTATAAAAATAACATTGCAACCTACTTGCCCACGAAAAAAAGGAGAGAAAAAAAGTCGGTAAGATAGAAGAGGTAATAAAAATAAAGTGAAATTCAGTAGGGTACTCGGACAAGAGTACAGGCGTCGCGGGTCAAAGCCATAAGAATAGTCAATTTGCCGTTCGATAACGGCATTGTCGGCCACAGGCCCTGAATCGAACGCGGCCGACAAAAGGGAATCCATATCGGCACCGCGGGCTTTGGCAACGCGGTCAAGCTTAAACGAATGATAAGCAATGAGCGAGATTTCGCGCACCTACGACGCTCGGCTTTTTCGTCGCGACTATCTCGCCGGAGCCCGGGCCACCATCCCGTTTTTATCAGAAAATAGACGAGGACCGATGAAACGAGAATGACACTCGACGAGCGACGTTCTCGCTTCGCGCGTTTTCTGTTTACAGCCGCGTTTACTGTCAGCGTTTACAAAATTACCCCCTCCCCCCCACCCACTCGCAACTCACTATTGATTTTTTTCGACCTTTTTTTGAATTTTATCTTTAACTAAATTTTTTACTAAATTGTTGCTAAACTAAATTTTACTAAATTTAGTTTACTAAGCTAAACGGAATTTAACTAATTTTTTTTCCAATTTTGAAACGAACTTCAATTTTTCTTTCTGGCGATTTTTTATCATTCGTGAATCATCATTATTTTATCATTATCACAGTAACATAATTTTTTTATTTCTTGTCATTCTCACTTACAAATTATGTTTTGGATAGTTTAGTAAATACGTTTTGGATTTGGTGTTGTACTCTTAAACAAAATTTTTTCAACTTTTATATTGACTCATCGATTGTATTCCGTCTACTCAATTCTATTGATTCAATTTCGATCATTCAATTTTGTTTACTAAATTTTATTGATTCAATTATGTTGAGTCAATTCTGCTACTTTATTACTAATGATTCGATTCTATCGATTTAATTTCTTGGACTTAATGACATCTATTCATTTCTGTCTGTTCAATTCTATTGATTAAATTCCGTTGGTTCAAATCGTTTACTAAATTTTATTGATTCAATTATCATGAATCAATTTTCTTGCTTGAACACCAATGATTCCATTGATTTGAATCTGTTGATTCTATGCTATATATTCAATTATATCTAATCAATTGATTCAATTTCGATATTTCAATTCTGTTTGCTAAACTTTATTCATTTAATTAGGTTGAGTCATTTTTGTTTTTTCGATAGTAATTATTCGATTTTATCTATTTGATTCTCTTGATTCAGTCGTATTAATTCAATCCTGCCTACTCAATTCTATTGATACAATTTCGATGATTCAATTCTGCTTACCAAACTTTATTGATTTAGTTAAGTCGAGTCATTTCTGTTGTTTTAATAGAAATCGTTCGATTTTATCGATCTAATTGTGTTGACTCAATGCTACCGATTCAATTATGTCTATTCAATTCTGTTAATTCAATTTCGATGATTAAATACTGTTTACTAGATTTTATTGACTTTATTATCTTGAGTCAATTTCGTTACTACGTGCTATTATTTATAATTTGTAAAAGCTTTTTATTCACGTAATATATCAATTTTAGAAAGTCTAACTAATCTTAGTACAATATCTAACATTTTTCCGACCGCAATTTATTCCGGAACCTATTCCAAGTCGAAGAAACCCAGAAAATATGCAGTCCAATAACAATATCGGAATAATAACTTGAAGAAAATACGGATTCAACAACAACCGAAAACGAAACATATTGCGAATTCAACGAAAAGTTTACTGTAATGGATAAAACGACTTAAAATATACATTTATAAATGACAAGTTATGTTCAACTCTCTGTGATAACCATATTGTACATTTTAAACTATAAATTGAAATCAAAAATACTTGAAAACATATTCCTATCGAGAACTTCAAAAATCGACTCACGGGCTTATTGACTTTCCAACTTTTCAAGTTCACAAGTATTTCATGCAAAAAAATAATTATCTTCTAATACTTCTTACAAAAAAAAAAAAAAAATCGATTTCTTTTTTCCTTTAGTAATTCGTTCTTCTATTTTCTCGATTAAAGTTTTTCATCATTTTCACAAAAGTTTATAATTCTATTTTTTCTTCTTTTTTTATATTTCACACAATTTCGTATGTCCTCGTATTATAACTTTTTCTCAAATTACCGCATGCAATACATAATTCAAACTCACAGGTTAAATTACTTCCAGATACTTCATTGAAATCACGCCAGAAGACTTCGACGAAAAATAATATAAAAAATGTAAAAAAAAGGCGCGCTCCAATCAAAATTCAATTACAACCCGAATTGCACGGCAAACTTGGTTAAAAACCTCGACAGAGCTTAAGTTTCGGGGCGAACTTTGATTAATTTTTATTTCCCTTTCCTAATTATTTTTAATTGACAGTGGCTTCGCCCCGGGTACCCTGCTTTTTTTCACGGTCGCGTCCGTTCCATCGTAATTAAGTTCGTTTAGCAATACCCCTCGCTGGATATTCAGCTGCGTAATTTTGGACAATTATAAAATGCAATTATAAGTTACAACCGGCCCGCTCCCCAGGCAATTTTTCGTCAAAAATATGCACGGACGAACAAATTAATTCCTCAACATCTTTTTCTTCGCAGACTACTTGGCCTCGCAAAAATATCACGATCGATCATCGGCAACATGGTAACATTTAATCTCGGCATTCGGAAGGATTGCTGAAATCACGCTTGTACCGCTGAACGCTTCTCGATTAATATCCTCGATGAGAAATGGTGATAAATATTCGAAAGATTTCAATTAATCGTAATGTTTCAAGGGGAGAAAAATCGCAATCTTTGTTAGATAATTTCGACAATATGAAAAGAAAAATGTAATGCAATGGTACAATAATTAGTCAAAGTTGTCCCAATTTTAAATTAATGTTACAGCAGGTTGATTATTTTTGATATCAGTTATTTCATATAACTCTGAGATAGTCCACGTCGACGTTATCTCATTTTATATCAATAGAAAATTTTCTACCGGATGTTTCAATTTTTTTGTCTAAAATTCCAATCCAGCCTTTTTGTCTAATATTTTGATCCAACATTTTTCTTGATTAATTGATGCATAAATTATTATGTAACACTAACATAGGTTAGGTTATCTTAGTGGATGTAAATTCAACATTTTATCCATCATTTCAATTCTTACCCAATATTTTCATCCATCAATTCAAATTTTATCCAGCATCTCAATTTTCATCCAACAATTTTACCCATCATTCAAATTTTCATCCAATATCTTCTATCCATGATTTCAGCATTTTCATCCATCATCTCAATTTTCATCCAATATTTTATCCACCATTTCAATTTTCATCCAACAATTTTATCCATCATTCGAATTTGCAATCCAACATTTTTATCTAATGTTTCAATTTCTTCCAACAGTTTAATTCTACGTTCTTTCGATAAATTTTTACAAAATTTATGTAACTCTAATATTGTTCATGTTAATTATTTCAATTTTTTATCCAACATTAAAATTTAATAATGATCTCATTTCATGTGAATCGAATATTTTTTTATATGTTATCTCACTTTTTCATTCAACATTTATATTTAATATTTTTCTTTAACTCATTCATAAATTGTGTTATTTAACTTTAACATAGTTTATGTTGAAATTGCCTCGATACTCTAACATAATTTATATGAGAGTTATGCTAGTTTATGTATATCTCACATTTACTTGAACAACTCTAAAACAAGTTATGTTAAAATAACATGACACTTTATAATATTTAGGCTATAAAAAAGTAAATTATACTCCTCGAATTTAAAAAAAATGATAATGAAATCCGAATCGTTTTCATAGAGTTGTATTGCGGGATATCCATCCAGTTTCACAAAATATCTTCATCAAAAAGTTTAAAAGTTACATATAACAAAACATTGGCAAGTCAAAACGAAAATGTATTAAATCGTTTAATCCGATAAACTTATTGAAAGTTACGAATCGGTTTCGCAATACTTCTTTTGTTTCGCTTTTTTTTCTTGTTTTATTCGTTTCAAGCGCTTAAAATTTTGCATTTGAAGTTAAACAATAAAATGGCTAACTTAATAATTGAATTTTATTTATAATAAAAATATTTGTAATGAAAATAAAATTCAATTGTCACGTTAAAATTTTGTTGATAATTATGAATTGTATTAAGTGATTACTATTCTAATAAAAAATATGACGATACTAAAATGATAATTATTATTTATAATACACATATAATACGCACACACAAATTTAAATTAAAATAACATATCAAAAGTAAAGTTGTATAACATTTCAAGTTATATTTTCATACCTCCAAATATAAACTAAAATATTGTCACTCAATTTTATCTTCAACGTTTCGTATTATACAAAACAAACCAAACAAAAAAGGAAAACATAAAATCACATAATCGCGCTCGGACAATTGAAATCCCGGCCAGAAACGAGCCTCAAAAGCGCGGTTTCGAAATGAACTCAAACGTTGAATGTCGATTCCTCACTGAATAACCTAATTTTTGAAAAGGACCACAGCGCCGTAATGATCAAGGATATAGAACAAAGTCCCGGCATCGATAACACGTTCGGCCGCGCGTCGCGCTCGCTTGTTACAGATGCGCAATGTTGCGCGACGTGTGCGAAATTTATGCTAAATTATCTTTTGTTATGAGCCATGCTCTCGACGGCCGCCAGTTTGGCAACGCTACGCCGATTCGATCATCGCGGTAATGTCGCGTTAAGTCGCTTTCGGTGCTTTTATTTTCTGCGTCAAGATACGAGCGTTTTTCGACAAGAAAACAAAAGTGCGAAATGCTGGGAAAAACGAATAAAAATGCACAGAGAGAAGAGAAAGAAAAGGCGATGAATGCGGAAAGTACCGACTTTCCACCTTTATTGTCTGAATTTTATTAATATTCTATAAAACAATTGTTAATTTCCTAAATAATTCGACATGAAGGTAACTTTTTTGCGCGAGGACCGGCAAAACGTACTTTCCGCCCGCCAAAAAAAGAGAATGATAAATGACTTACAAATTTGCAATGTGATTCCAAAATTTATTTTACTTTAATGTACAGACGCTTGGTTGATTTTGATTTTTGGTGAACGAATGTGTTTCGTTTGATTTCGCTGCAAAATTTTTTGCTCAGTTATCTTGTTGCACCAATGCAAGTTGTACGAAAGCAATTTTCATTCGCGCGGTCTTTATTTTCGCGGGCATTAGAAAAAAACTGCACTTTTTTATCACAGTCGATAAAGTAGATTCAACGAAGCTGAACATCACCTTAAGCGACCGCAACGCCAACGTGGCGTAACTAATTTGCGAACAGGAGCGATGCTCCCTCTGGCGGCGAGCTGTACGAACCCGGGGCCTGGTCTGTTAAGACCAAAAGAATCGTGCAGAAAATTAGCTTTGATCGGCGACCGAAGCGCCGATGGCCCGGGGCGCTCGCATAAAATCAAATTATGCCAACGTTTTGACATTCCGCACGTTTTTCGGCCCGAGTGACGTCGTACTGACAGCTCGATTCGAATGTCCGAACGATTGGACTGCAAACTGTTCAAATGAATGCGATGCACGAGTTGCTCGAATGTGAAAACAATCTGCCTTTGAGTCCGCGCATACGCAAATAAGTGAGCCTTGTAGAATTCTTTTTGTGCAAGATAAAAAACTACGTATGATTCACGGACACCGTGAAAGAAGCTTGCATGACCGCTGATGGGCGATATTATGTTGTTTGTATACCGAAAATAGGATTATTTAGCAAGTTATAGTAGGAATTGAATCGCAGCCTGCTTATTTTAGGGTTCGATGCGATTAATCGAAAAAATTGCATCGATTAGTTATACGATTGATCGAGAAATCATCTTATTTTCAGGTTTTTCAAAGTTTTTAAATTGTTATTTCGTAAATTTATCATTATTCCTGATTTTAAAAATATCATATACATTTAATCGATTATTGTTAAAATTGATTATTGTAATGCAGTTAATCGATTATTACTAATTGCATCGAACGATAAATCGGCTTTCAATTAATCGTAACTTTTTTAATAATCGTCCATCCCTAGCTTATTTATCGGGTTCTTCACAAACTCCGTCCGCGTTTATAACACGGGAAAAAAATCAGCTTGAAATAGCATTAAAATCAATACTAATCTCTAAATGTTAATTCGAAATTTCCTAGTTTTGAAACAGCATCAGACTATTTTGGCTGAATCAATGGACAATACAAATGATGTATCCAGTGACCATGAGGAACCCATTGAAAATTAGTGATTGATTTTATTTTGAGACTTTTTTTATTATTAGCATTTTTTTACAGTCATAGAATACCGCTGACGTTTCGTACAATGTACTTGGACCTCCTCAGAGCAAGTTGTCTCATATGTCACACTATCCGATGTTTTTATTTACTATCAATTGTTAAATATATTATTCCAACTATTGTTTTCGTCAATTATCAAATAAATAATAAATAAATAATCGGGATGTCAAAAATATATATGTAATAAATATGAGACGATACGAACATGTACTTGAAACGTCAACTAAACTGTGTATGTTTTTAAATTTAAACTGAATCAATGGACGTTGGGTTAACAACTTCACACTTTGATTGAACATTTTGAATGTTAACATTTTCTCATCTGCTGTCACAAGAAAGCTAGATGCTGTTTTAAAGTGATTTTTTTTCCAGTGAATGTATCGTCGCTAGATTTGTAATGCTTAACCTTCCCAAGTAGAAATTCAGTTGGGCATGCCACGCCTGAAGTTGGGTCCCTATATGGTTTTGATCGGGCATTCTTCATCAAAGGCTTCTCTATGTGGCCCCTATCAGGCGGCCCCTCAC